>OZ030013.1:105151457-105309217 GCA_964023405.1 Apodemus agrarius | reverse complement strand
ATAAGTGGATATTACCCCCAAAAGCTTGGAATATCCAAGATACAATTCCCAGACCACTTGAAGTTTAAGAAGAAGGAATACCAATTCTAATTTGGTCCTTCTTAGAAGGGGAATAAAAATACTCATGGGAGGAGATTCAGAGACCAAGTTGGAAGCAGAGACTCAAGGAAAGGCCATTTAGAGACTGTCCCACCTGGGGATCCATCCCTAATACAGTTTCCTTGAAACCCAGACTCTATTAAGGATGCCATCAAGTGCTACCTGACAGGAGCCTGATATAGCTGTCTTCCTGAGAGGTTCTGCCAGTGCCTGGAAAATACAGAAGTAGATGCTGACAGCCAACCATTGGACTGAGCACCAGATATGGTATCTTTACTTTACCAGATAAAGACATTTCCTGGTACATGGTATGCAGCAAATGCTTTGTTCTCAGTACCTGTCTATAAAAACTGTGAGAAGAAATTTGCTTTCAGCTGGCAAGGCCAGAGAATACATTTTTAGTTTCACCTCAAGAATATAATTTCCAGGCCTGTGTCATAACTTATTAGAAGAGATCTTAATCTGTCTGTCTCTACCATGAAATAGTCAAATGGTAAATACCAGTGATGACATTATTCTGGATTGAAACAAGAGAACAGAAAATAATAACTGCTTTGGACTCATTGGTAACACCTGCAAATTACAAGATGGGAAATAAATCCAATCAGGATTCCAGGCCCTTCTATCTTAGGGAAATAGAGAGAAGTTAAGTTTTTTGACATCCAAAGTAAGGTGTGCAGGCAGGCATCTCTAGGATATTCCAGAGACCTGAAATAGGGGAGGCACCATGGAGACTGTGGGGATGAATCTACCTGAGCCTCCTAACAGTGGAGGATATGGAGCCTGAAGAGGCCAGGCCTATAGCCAGGCAGGACTCCCAGTGCAAGGATAAGTGTAGGAACCCACCCACACAACCTTCCACCCAAAACACGACCTTCCTACAAAATGTGCATGGATGAAGATGGAGCAGACAGAGGGAATGAAAACCAATGACTGGTCCAAAGTGAGACCCATCCTATGGCTAAACATCAATCCTTGACAGTAATAATGATACTCTGTTATGCTGGAAGATAGCATTGCTGGCCTCAGAGACTCCACCCAGCAGCCAATAGAAACATGCAGAAACCCACAGGCAGTCATATAAGAGGAGCTTGGGGAATCTTGTGGAAGAGGAGGTGGAAGAAATGAGGGACCAGAACTGAATAGGGACCAACAGAGTGAACTAACCTAACTCTTGGGGGCCTCACAGAGACTGAGCAGGTAAAGGTGGTGGCTACCATGGGTGATGACCCGAGTAAACTCCAAAAGGGCACATCCTGTCTCCCCAATGTCTCCTGACAACTGCCTCAACAGACAGTAGCATGTGCTTGTCCATACTCCCATATAAGAATGAAAGTTAGCCTCTGCCTGGTCTGCACCACTGCTTCCAACTGTCTCTGAGTGTCTCTGAGAGCCACTACTAGCTGCTCTCTTCCCCTGGTGGCAGTGGAGGGTACAAGCAAGTAGTGTCTGTGAGGGTGGTGGTGGCTGGTGGCAGGACTCCATGGAGAGGGGCGGGCACCAGAGCAGAGGCAGCACTTCAACCCCTGCGCCCAGATTGCAGAGACCAGAGTTCTGCACCCCTTCCTGGAGGCTGCAGGGCATCAGCCACTTATGCCCATGCGCCTTCGCCACTGCCCCGCTGCCACCGCTGCCCATCCCGCTGGTGCCACCTAGCACCAGCGACTTCCCTTGACCCGACTGCCCGCTGAGGTGCCAGCAAGAGCAGCAGTTGCAGGAGCCCAGGCTGTAGGATGAAGTTCAAGTCAAACTAGACCTGGAGGTAAGACTGTCAGGGCTTCCAGAAGCTGGAGGCCTGCTGTGCCTCTGCAGAGAGCAGGAGGAGGAAGAGCTGTTGGTGAGTAGCAGTTGGTCCCCAGACCAATGGGATTGTCCCAGGAGGAGGGCCTGAGCCTGAGGAGGAGCCTGGTGGTGCTGCTGTGAGGGAAGTCTGTGAAGAGGCTGGAGTCAAGGGAAAATTAGGCAGACTTCTGGGAATACTTGAGATTCAAGCCCTGAAGCACAGAACACATGTTTATTTTCTGACAGTCGCTGAAATATTGGAAGACTGGGAAGACTCTGGGGCTATAGGAAGGAAAACAGAGTGGTTCACAGAAGGAGATGTAATAATCAAGGTGTCACAAGCCTGTCCTCCCAGAGTATCTGGGAAAACTAATACTGGGGGGATCTCTGACCAGTGGAAATTCCACGGTCCCGCCCCTCCCACAGAACAATGCCTTGTTTGTGACTCTGCACAGCCCTCTGGGGTGCCATCCAGTATAAGACAGAGCTGAGCCCCTCCCCCATGTCACAGCACACCTCCCAAGAAGGCATTTTTACTTTTCTTCTAACACATCTGACTGCTGCTGGCAAACTGTGTTTGCTGTGCAGGGGTTTCAAATAATTTGCAAGTCTTTTAAAATAAATAACAAAATAACAAAAATATTTTAAGATGATAAAGCCATGTGGAATTTTTTTAAAGCCTTAATAGTACCCCATTATTTTGGTTTTCGTGCACATAACCTTTTTAAAGTTGTCACTTTTGTCCACTTAACATTTATAGTTTGAGAGATCAACTGGTTGTTGGGTGTTCTTTTTTTTTTTTTTGATACACTATCAAATAGACACCAAATCTTTGTTGGAAATTAATGACAAATTCTTGGTATTTAAATGAATATATCTACCCCAAAACGTAAGAGAGTGGTAATCTCCATTTGTAAACTGCAGATTTGGGCTGTTTTTGTATGGGCCAGTAGCCTTTGACAAAGCACTTCAGCTTACTGTTTCCAAGAATTTGTTCACAGCCAGAATTATGCCACAGTCAATGTTCAGGACCCTTTCCCTTGTGACACAGGGATGTGATGTGAAAGAGTGTGCCATGTTTTAGGGAAAACTGTCAGGACTTGCAGGTGGCTCAGCACAGCTCATCCTGAAACAGTGTTTATGGAAATCTATCTAGCATGGCGCAGCTGTCTGCTGCCCTTTCCAGCCCTTCTGAATATATTAGCCCATATAATTAGGGGCCACATGTCCCTCAATGGCAAGTGCGCTTTAAATATATCTTCAGTTTCTGACTTAGCGACAACATTGCTGACCACTGGACTAGACTCTAACCTTGGATGCCAGTCAGTGACTTTTCACACTCAATAAAATGGCTCTTCTAGGCCTATGACACTGTCTTGAGAGTCAGTAAGTGACATGGGTCAGGTAAGTTAACTGTGGGGGAACTAGAACATTCCAGCCAAGTGTTAGTGTACCTTGTCTTTGTGCTCATTCAAAATTGGCCACTCCATGAAAAGTCCCTATACTTCTTCCCTGATAGTCATGGAGGAAGTGAAGGGCGAGAAGAGAAAAGGAGATCTGTAGCCATTATTAGCATGTTGTAAATACTCTAACTGGGAAGCATAACACAGTAGAGACATTTGTTCCTTGACTTGTTAAGCTTTAAAGTGTAATGCCCCTGCTGAAAAGGGGCCTTGCCTGTAAGGAAAACTGGTGCCACAGATGCAGCAGAACTAAAAGCATTAGATTCCAAAGCAGAAGAACTCAGCCAGTAGTATTCATCCTAAATTAGGTCCTGTAATCAAGCAGGATGGTCCAGACCTTTTTTATTTTTCTTTTTACAGAGGTCATGTACTCTGGGTGTTTTAAAAGAAACATTTTAAAGAAACCCACAGATTGACATTTTCTATATTTTTGTTTTCTCACAATTGTCCACAATTTCTCCATGTACTAAACAAAACAGAAGAACTGGACTGTTTTGTATAGAATACTCCTAATAAACCCTCACAAGTGCTTGGGGGCTTATATGGACATGATACTCTTAGAGGTCATAATGCATGAACCTATTTTATAAACTCTTGAACTGTGTATTGCCTTGTAAATTATGTACAGTACTAATGTCAACCATCTCTTTAAAAGTTAGTCTATAAATACTGTTGAAAATTTCTTTGGTCAGAAACGTTGTTGGACTAAGTCATGTCACCCTGGGTCAGGATCTCCTATGCAGTGCCGTTTAGCACACTGTCTTTAGTCTATGCCAATAGCAAAGATTTCCAGAATGTAATGGTTCCAGCTTCACTGTTAAATCTCACCTGAGGGCTCCTCATTAGTCTTCTGGAATCCAGACTTGCAAGATATAAAGGAAATTGAATCTACTAGAGATAATGTCTACCAGCCCAGCCCCTGCAGAGCGGAGACTGCTGTTTGTGCTTATTTGTGCAATCGCTGAATAAAATGGGCAGCTAAACTCTCCAGCTCCAGGTGCCTCCTATGCTTAGAAGAAAAAACAAAGGAACTTTTTAGAAATCGACCAGCAGAAAAGTAGGAATTGTTGCGTGGTAGAGTGAAGAAATGGCGTTACCCACCGCACAGAAGCCGTCAGCTTTGTCACACAGGGTCTGAAGCAGCAAAGGTGAAGGACAGGAATGGCTGTGTAGACGAGAATTGCTTTCCATGTCTCATCTGAGACGGCTGCATTCCAGCTGGTGTAAGAATTGTGAGACTGTTGACTTTCTTTTTACATTTGGAAACATCAAGTAAAAATGGAAACATTAAAAGAAATCATTGTTCTTCTCATGGGGCTGGAAACCCCTTCAGCTCCTCTGGACCACCCTCCAACTCCTCCACTGGGGACCCCACGCCCAGACCAATGTTTGGCTGCAAGCGTCTGCCTCTGTGTATGTAAGGCCATCAATCAGGAGGTACACATGATCTAGCCAAAAAGGTGGCAGAGGAAGGCCTTGTTGGACATCATTGGGAGGAGTGGTCCTTGGTCAGGTGAAGGCTCACTAGATGCCCCAATAAAGGGATATCATAGGGGGGGAGGTGGGAGTGGGTCTGGTGGAGGGACTTATACATTGAGGCAGGGGGTGGGAGGAGAGGTTGGAGGTTTTTGGGGAGGTGGAAAACTGGGAATGGTTTTACCAATTAAAATGTAAATGAAGATTATATCCAATAAAAAATTAATTAAAAAAAGAATGAAAATTAAACGTATGTGAAAAGGTCTCCATTGCACTCAGACTTTCCAATCACTTTGGTTTAAAATAAAATACCTAGATGTGTTTCTTGGCAGCATGTATTTCTATGTGGCCTGTGTGTGCATGGTGTCAGTAGACACAGAAGAAGGCTTCAGATCCCTTGAAACTGGAGTCCCTGACATCTCAAAAGACACTTGGAATCCCAACACTTGGGAGAGGACAGTCAGTATCCAGAGTTCAGGACCATCCTTGGCTGCAGAAGGAATCTTAGGTCCCCTTCATTACCTCAACACCTTCAGTGAGCTTCCAATGGTTCCTGGGTATTGTAATGCTGAATTCTGTTCCTGGAGCAAGCTAGGCCTATCTAGTGAATTCCCTCTTATAAAAGCTTTTGTTTCTAGCTCCCCCAGGCTGGCCTCAAACTCATGATCCTCCTGCCTCTGCCTCCTTCAGCAAATCCTACTGGCTTATGCCACCACAACCAGCAGGTGGCACATACCTGTAATCCCAGCACTTGGGAGGCAGAGGCAGGCAAATTTCTGAGTTCAAGGCCAGCCTGTTCTACAGAGTGAGTTCCAGGACAGACAGGACTACACAGAGAAACCCTGTCTGGAAAAAAAATGTTTTGCAAATACCGTTCCTTATTTAAAACTATTGGTTAACTAAAATTGACTACAGCCAATTGCTGGAGGAATTAGACATAGATGAGTTTTGAGTTACCTGGTTGCAGGCTGGAGAAGCTAGAGAGAACAGGAGACACCAGAGGAAAGAGAGGTGAAGGCACCATGAGAGGAGAGGTATCATGAGCACATGTCCAGGAAGCAGGAACTTGGGGTACAGCACTGAGGAGGTTAGCCAGGCCAGCAGTTAGAAGAAGTAGATTAGGGGTTACCCTTTCCACAGTGATTGTCAAAAACAACTAAAATTACCAAAGTCTGAGTCATTCATTTGGAAGCAAGTTAGGAATAAGCTTAAATTGGTTCTTCTACAGACATTGCCTTAAACAAGAAAGAGATGGAAGAGAGGAGATGAGCATTGTCCTGGAGGGGAGGGGAGGGGATAGGAGAGCACAGAGAAAATGGTCAAAGATATATTTGAGGAAAAAGTCTCAAAAAGTCAAAGGATGTACATTTTTTCATTTAATTATTCATTTATATCAGATCCCAGCCCTCTCCCAGCACTCTTCCCAGTTCCACTTACCCTCCCAGCGCTTCTCTCCATTTCATTATGACCTTCTCCCCAGAGAAAGGACCCTCCTTTATCCCTGTATTACTCAGGGTTCTCTAGAGTCACAGAATGTATGGGTAGTCTCTGTATAGTTAGGGAATTTGTAGATGACTTATAGCTTGTAGTCCAACTTCCCAACAATGGTCAGCAGAAGCTGTGGATGGAAATTCAAGGATACAGCAGTTGCTTAGTCCAACGAGGCAAGCAGGCAAGAAAGAGTGAGAGTAAGTCTTCCTTCTTCCAAAGTTCTTATATAGGTTTCCAGCAGAGGGTGTGGGCCAGATTAAAGGCTATCTACCCTGACACATTAAGTGGCATCAGGAATAAGTACATACTCTCCCACTGAGGCCGGACAAGGCAGCCCAGCAAGGGGAAAGAGATCCAAAGGCATGTAACAGAGGCGAAGTCAGAGACAGCCCCACTGCAGTTGTTAGGTGACCCACATAAAGACCAAGCTGCACGTCTGCTACATATGGTTAGGACCTCTAGATCAAGACCATGCATGGTGTTTGGTTGATGGTTCAATCTCTGTGTCCTCCCATGGGCCACAGACTATTTGACTCTGCAGGTCTTCTTGTGGTTTCCTAACTCCTCTGGCTCTCACAACCCTTCCCCCAACACTTCCACAATGCTCTCTGATCATGGTGTAGTGGTTGGCTGTGGGTCTCTGCATTGTTACATTTAAAGGGTGCTGGAGGTAGCATGCCATGAGAGGGACTGCCAGCAGCAGATCAGAATGGAAACATCTCAGAAGCCTGCAGCAGCTACTTGTAAAAAAATGGTGTCTGGGGCCCTGAGAAACAGGAGACACATCTCTCCATGGGACACACCATCTGAAATAAGGGACTGCCTTCAGTTGTCTTTGAAATATCTCAGTAGCCTGGGGTAGCTCTTTGTAAAAACAAAACAAAAAAACAGATGTTTCCTTCTCTCCTAACCTTTGCCCTGTACAATGGCTGTATATATTTCATTTTTGCATGACTGCTTTTCAGTTGGCCTTGGTGCATAATTTTTCTATTATATCTGAATTTATTATTTTCATTCTTCTGCTCTGGTGTGTCCTGTCAAACTAGATGTTTCTTGATGTAATGACTGTTAAACAATTAAAAGTTGAGGTGTAGGGGCTCAGTACAACAGAGTCCTAAAGAAATGGAGAAGTCCATTCAGTCAAGATCAGGAGAGGCTCGATCTCATTTTCAGAGTCACCGCAATTGCAAGATTTTAATTTAGCAGCAGGTGCATTGTCTTATGTCAGTATTCTCGGCACTGCCCACTTTCCTGTGGAATGTCTGTGCTGAGCTCTGCACTATGAACCAGGAACTCCCTGTTTCCTGGTGTTACTGCTCCCAAACTGGCTTCTCTGATGCAAAGAGCAACTTCAACTCACATAAAAAACTGCTTTTGCCCTGAAAGCAAATGGGTGCTTCTAGTTGGTGTTTACAACAAATAATACTCAGTGGTCTTCCTTTGATCATCCTGGTTTTTTTCTGTCTCAGGATGCATGAAGAAAAACAGATGCTGAAAAAGCATTCACAAAATTCAGCATCCTTTCATGCTAAAAGTCTTGGAAAGAGCAGGAATTCAAGGCCCATACCTAAACATAGTAAAAGCAATCTACAGAAAACCAGTAGCCAACATCAAAATAAATGGAGAGAAACTTGAAGCAATCCCATTAAAATCATTAAAATCAGGGACTAGACAAGGCTGCCTTCTCTCTCCATATCTTTTCAATACAGTACTTGAAGTTCTAGCAAGAGCAATTAGACAACATAAGAAAGTCAAAGGGATACAAATTGGAAAGGAAGAAGTCAAACTATCATTATTTGCAGACGATATGATAGTTTACTCAAGCAACCCAAAAAACTCCACCAGAGAACTTCTACAGCTGATAAACAACTTCAGCAAAGTGGCTGGTTATAAAATCAACTCAAGCAAATCACTAGCCTTCCTGTACTCAAAGGACAAGCAGGCTGAGAGAGAAGTTAGGGAAATAAGACCCCTTCACAATAGCCACAAACAACATAAAGTACCTTGGCGTGACTCTAACCAAACAAGTGAAAGTTCTGTATGACAGGAACTTCAAGTCCTTGAAGAAAGAAATCGAAGAAGACCTCAGAAGATGGAAAAATATTTCTTGCTCTTGGATTGGCAGGATCAATATAGTAAAAATGGCCATCCAAAAGCAATCTATAGATTCAATGCAATCACCATCAAAATCCCAACTCAATTCTTCATAGATCTAGAAAGAGTAATTCTCAAGTTCATCTGGAGTAACAAAAAACCCAGGATAGCTAAAACTATTCTCAACAATAAAAGGACTTCTGGCGGAATCAATATCCCTGACCTCAAACAGTACTACAGAGCAATTGTGTTAAAAACTGCATGGACCCTGGGCCTGTAAAAATTGCATCCAGTTTAGTAAAGGAACGGAGGGGGGAGGGGGAATGATTGGGGAACAGTTGGGGGGGGGAGAGGAACTATGGGAACTATGGTGGGTGGGAACTGGAAAAGAGGAAAGCCTTGCATGGTAATGCCAGGCGGTGGTGGAGCACGCCTGTAATCCCAGCACTTGGTAGGCAAGGCAGGCAGATTTCTGAGTTCGAGGCCAGCCTGGTCTACAGAGTGAGTTCCCGACCAGCCGGAGCTACACAGAGAAACCCTGTCTCGAAAAACCTAATAACAAACAAACAAACAAACAAACAAAAAACCCAAAACAAAAAACTGCATGGTATTGGTACAGCAACAGGCAAGTAGATCAATGGAATAGGATTGAACACCCAGAAATGAAACCACAGACTTATGGTCACTTGATCTTTGATAAAGGAGCTACAACCATCCAGTGGAAAAAAGATAGCCTTTTCAACAAATGGTGCTGGTTCAACTGGAGGTCAACATGCAGAAGAATGCGAATCGACCCACTCTTATCTCCTTGTACTAAGATCAACTCCAAGTGGATCAAAGACCTCCACATAAAACCACACACACTGAAACTAATAGAAAAGAAACTTGGAAAGACCCTGAAGGACATGGGCACAGGGGTAAAGTTCCTGAACAGAACACCAATAGCTTATGCTCTAAGATCAAGAATTGACAAATGGGACCTCATAAAATTACAAAGTTTCTGTAAGGCAAAGGACACTGTCAGAAGGACAAAACGGCAACCAACAAAGTGGGAAATGATCTTCACCAACCCCACATCTGACAGAGCGCCAATATCCAATATATACAAAGAACTCAAGAAGTTAGACCCCAAAGAACCAAATAACCCTATTAAAAAATGTGGTACAGAGCTAAACAAAGAATTGTCACTAGAAGAAATTTGGATGGCTGAAAAACACCTTAAGAGATGTTCAACATCATTAGTCATCAGGGAAATGCAAATCAAAACAACCCTGAGATTCCACCTCACACCAGTCAGAGTGGCTAAGATTAAAAATTCAGGAGACAACAGGTGCTGACTAGGATGTGGAGAAAGAGGAACACTCCTCCACCTTTTGTGGGATTTCAAGATGGTACAACCGCTCTGGAAATCAGACTGGCCGTTCCTCAGAAAATTGGACATGACACTTCCAGAGGACCCTGTCATACCACTCCTGTTCATATACCCAGAGGATTCCCCTGCATACAATAAAGACACATGCTCCACTATGTTCATAGCAGTGTTGTTTATAATAGCCAGAAGTTGGAAGGAGCCCAGATGTCCCTCAAAGGAGGAATGGATACAGAAAATGTGATATATATATATATATATATATATACACATATATATACATACATACATACATACATATACATACATATACAATGGAATACTACTCAGCAATTAAAAATAATGAATTCATGCAATTTGTAGGCAAATGGTTAGATCTGGAAAATATCATCCTAAGCGAGTTAACCCCATCACAAAAGAATACACATGAAATGCAATCACTGACAAGTGGATATTAATGAGCCCAGAAGCCCTAAATACTCAAGGCACAATTAGCAAGTCAAATGATTTCCAAAAAGAAGAAAGGAGAGGACCCTAGGCCTCAAAAGATTGGATCCAGTTTTTTAGGAGAGTACCAGAACACAGAAATGGTGGGGGAGAGGGAGATTGGCGAATAGTTCAGGGGGGAGAGGACTTATGGGACATATGGTGGGGGGCAGGAACTGGGAAAAGGGAAAGCCTTTGGAATGTAAACAAAGAATATAGAATAAAAAAATCACTGATTAAATTGCAGATTAACAGGTTACACTTGCCACCTCCACGCTCAGGAGAGTTTCCCAGTTCTGGATTTCCTCTGATGGAGCTAATCTGCATTGTCATACAGAAGGAGATATCAGAGACCTGCTCCAACGCTGGCAATAAGAGATGCTGAGGCATAATCCTGTATCCAGTAATGCCTTATGGGATGGTTTGTACATGCTTGGCCCAGAGAGCTTATGAGAGGTCACTGGAAAAGCATAGGTGAAGGGGAAGACCCCAGTATTTTGGAAATGCAAGCACCATGAGATGATCAAGAAGAACAGCAGCAGCAGTGGTGTGGATGGACCTGAGTTTAGATTGCTACAGAGGGCAGAAATGGAGAAGTGTTGCCAGGTCTTTGGAGGAGCCTCGAGGATCATGTGTGGGTTGAAAACAGTGAAACAATAATCTGTAATATTGAAACTGCCTTGGGGACTTCAAGATGTTTGAGATGTCAGAGCCATGGGCTATCTACTGAGGAAAGCTGATAAGAGGGAGTGGAGTCAGCACAAGAGAAAGAACTTTGTTGCAGTCAACAAAAAAGAAAAGGGAGCTGGAGATCTGAAGGCCCCTTTGACATCAGACATGGAGATGGAGACTTCCAAGCGAGTTTTCTGTCTTGTTTTGTGGATTATACTTAAGTGATTGGATGAATCTCAGAAGAGACCTTGAACTTTGGACTTTTAACATTGTTGAGATGGTTATAGACTATGGGGATTCTAGAAGTTGGACCAAATGGATATTGCATTATGTTGCTTAGCTGTGGCCCCTACAGATTCATAAGCTTGAACAAGCCTATGAAACCAAGGAAGTAGACTATGATGGTTTGTATATGCTCAGGCCAGGAAATAGTACTGTTACATATTAGAGTAGGTAAGGTCTTGTTGGAATAGAATTGTCACTGTGGGTGTGGGCTATAACACCCTCATCCTGGCTGCCTGAAAGTGAGTATTCTGCTAGCCATCTTCAGAGGAAGTTCCAACTGGACCATGCCTTTCTAAATGCTTCCGTGCTCCCACATTGAGGATAATGGACTGAACATCTGAACTTGTAAGTCAGCCACAATTAAATGGTGTCCTTTTAAATAATTTCCTTAATCATTGAATCTCTTCTCAACAGTAAAATACTAAGACACCCTACACAAATACTTGGATTAAATTACAAAGAAAATTAGCATGCGTACCCCATGTATGTGTCCCTACATATCACAAGAAACACTTTCTATAGGTGTGGCACAAGGGAGGACAAAAGTCTGTGTCGGGGGTGGAGAGATGGCTCATCATTTGAGAACATGTTTCTCAAAGACCCACAGGGCATCTGTCTTAGTTAAGGTTTTACTGCTGTGAACAGACACCATGACCATTGCAAGTTTTATAAAAGACAACATTTAATTGGGGCTGGCTTACAGGCTCAGAGGTTCCATCCATTGTTATCAAGGCAGAAACATGGCAGCATCCAGGCAGGCATGGTACAGTAGGAGCTGAGAGTTCTACATCTTCATCTGAAGGCTGCTAGTAGAAGACTGACTTACAAGCAACTAGAGTGAGGGTCTTAAGCCCACACCCACAGTGACACACCTACTACAACAAGGCCAAACCTCCTAATAGGGACACTTCCTGGGCCAATCATATACAAACCATCACAGCATCTAACAATCCTCTGTCACTTCAGTTACAGCTGAAATCCAGTGACCTCTTCTGGATTTTGGGGAATGGCATGCAAGTATTATAGAGACCTACAGAGGGAAAGTCATCCAAAATATAAAATAAATCAAAATAAAAATCACGGGAGAATACTAATAGACCATATGGACCTGTATTTTTTCTCAGATTTTACAAACTGTGCTTCTGTTAACAACCTAAAAGGAACCAAATGCATTGTCAAGCACAAAATCACGTTCATAATGAAGTAGAACAACAAAACAACCAAACAAAACCCTATCCCCGGAAAGGACTAGGAATTTATTATCTCTACCAGTAGTTACCACTGATAGTATATTTGAGGGAAAGGACACACATACAATTCTCCATTTTCTGATAGTTTCTATATTCCCTAAGACTATGTTTTATTTACTAAGAGTTATTACAAAAATGCTGATATATTTCCCAATAAGATCTTCCACACTGTCATGCATAGAATTTTAGTAGTATCTAAATATTTGACAACAATAATACAGCATGGGTAATATTTTCATCATGAAGTTGGTATCCACACATTTAGACACTCTATCCACACTGAATGTGCAATGTTGTTTGTAGCTCAGTCTGGCTGGGAAGTCATTATGGTGCCCAAGCCCTGTGAGAATTCCAATTTCCATCTGCATCAGAGAGCTGTGGGATTTCAAGACTGTGGCACCACATTTGAATAAAGAAGATTCTTAGGAGGGAAGAGTTGGAGATCACTGTTTTATTAATAAGAATACATACAATTTACTCAAAAGAAACTGAGAGCATGTGGTCAATATGTACAGTGTATAGCCTTAAGAAATTATCAAATCAATTATAAGAATAAAACAACAATAAATAAATAACAAAACATCAAATGAAAACATGAAAAACCAAATCAGGAAAACATGAAAATATGAAAAACCAAATAATTAAAGAAATCAAAATTCAAACCAAAATGAAAAAACAAGAATTATGCTAAGGATCATTCTTTGGCTGCTCAATTTGCAGCACAAACTTAGAGCCTGTGGCTGCCCTTAGCAACATTATAAAAAAGCACTTACTGATGGTAAGAATCTTTACAAGAGGAATATAAGCAGGTCTCTTGTATGGAGTGTGTCTTTGAAGGATATGGCCACCCCAGTCTAAGCAGAAGACATGTCACAGTCTTTGGCTCAAGGTCTTTGCAATTTCGTTGACTGATCTTGATGTAATTATTCCTGATGACACATCAGGACAAGAAAAAATTTTCACTCTCAGACTCTTCTTGGATGTCCAGCAGCTCTTGGTGTGTCTCTTAACATGTCCAAATACTGCACTCTTGGTGAGCCAGACACTAGATTAATTTAAGTCCTATTCACTATGAAAATAAAGTAAAAGAAGAAAATGCAGCCCATGATACCCATGATTATTAGGGATGAGATGAAATAGTGGTAATATTTTTTGCACACACTCAGAGCTCCTCCTACAGCAGTGCTCCCCAAGGGAAATCATGTCCTTGTCTGTGCCATGTTCCAGATTCTGATAAAGTATTTCAAACCTACGGAAGGAAGGGACAAAAGCCTTGTAAGAGTTTGTCAATTCTGCTGTCCCTCTCATACCAGCTCTACTCAGCTGGACAATCCAACAGGTCCTATCAGTTGAGGTCATTCTCTGCATCCCCATGAGTCATAGAGCACCTGGGCTTGGGTTTTTCTCTCTGTTTTTTAAAACTGCAAGAAACTGAACTATGAACTACACACTGTACTGGAATTTTACAACACACCACATTTGTCTTATAGTCCAGGTAAATTATACGGAATAATAACATTGCAGCAATGTCTGAATCTGAGTTCAAGAGAGATGTGAGCAACCTAGAAAACCATGGGGATGCCTTATGTGGAACCTGCCAATAATTGAAGGGAAGCCTACTGGCCAGCACAATCCAGGAAGTGTCAGGTTTATCAAGAGACCTAAACTCAAAGAATTAAGTAAATGAATGACTGGGCAAAACCAGATGTCATTAATTGACACTCCCTACATACCCAAAAAGATAATTGTCAGCAGGAGAATGAATACACACACACACACACACACACACACACACACACACACACACACACACACAAACACACAAAACAAAATTATGAGTGAGCAGAAACAGCGAATAATCTGTCATGCTAGAGGAATGAGAAAATTTAGACTATAGAAAGAAGAAGTTCTAAGTGTGTCCCTAAACTATGGTATTCTTAGAGGAATAAAAAACCCTGGCGAACACACTTCTTCATGATAATTGGGGGTGTATAAGGAGAAATTTTTTCAGAAAGCCTCAAGTGTCTCATACCAAACATTAACTTTTGAGAAGCCTTGGCCACATGCCTGATCATCCAGCCAGTTCCAGACTTTAAGGCCCAGGGACGACCAACCTCTCCAGCAGCACTCACAGGAAATAGGATTGACAAGCTGCTACTCAGGCTCTGTTAATGTGACCAAAGATCTATGAAGCCCGAAGAAACCATCCTGAGATGACAGAGAAAGGGGAGGGGGAAAGAACAAAAGCTGCCAAAAGACACAGTGACATCCACTTATGTGTCAGTTCCACTCTGCTCTCATCCCTGCCAACCACTTCCTACCTGCAATCGCACATGATCCCTGTAAAGCAAAGGAGCTACAGGCCTTTACTGCTTCCTTCAAAGCTCTGTGCTACTCTAAAGAAGGGCTCCAACACAGCACCCGTCACACTTAATGGCATGTAGTGGGGTGCTGTGTAGTCCACCTTACTCCATTAATGAACTGCAGATTCTGGTAGAGCAGGAGCATTGATTATAAACACCCAGTTTCTCAAAAAGTCCTACCTCCTCAGAAAGCCTTGTAAATGATCACATAAATGAACACTTGGATGAGACATAGGAGAGTGCCTGGAGAAGTTGGTGGACAGTTACATTGGTTTGTCTATGTTTTTGGTTAGACATGAGGGCAAACTGCCTCTGATGCCTCATCCTACCTGCTGCTGCTGGGCACATGGCAAATCGATGTTCTTGCTGGCCTCCTCACAGAAAGTCTTTTCTTCCCCAACACATTCTTCTGGTTCAGCCTGCTCCACCAGCAGCTTTCTGTTCTCATTCTGCAATATTCTTACATTCTCCTTCTCTTGTGAACATGCATTCAGGACGTGGTAGTGCCTGATGCTGATCCAGAAACAAAATAGTGTGAGTCCCAGCCAGTTTCCATTTGCCTACCAGTCCTCCAAGTACCCTGATCCCTGCAATTCCCTGATCCCCAGACAGCCCCTGTCTAGAGTCCACAGTATACGTATCAGCACAAAATTGAGGCAGGTCAAATTCAGAAACTTGTGTAATGTGGCTAACATTCCACAGACTCAAATTACTTCAGAAATCTCAGTCACCTAGAGGGTTTCATGCACATCACAGTAGAGGAAGTGTTCCTCATGAGTGCTTCTGTGTCCATGGATGGTACTAGGAAACCATCAGTACCAGAGGACAAATCCTCTCTGAGAAAGAAGCTAAGACCCAACAGATATACAATCTTTCCATTTTTGTCAGGGATCCCAGATCATTAAATCTGTTAGAACCCCGGAGGGTGAGGTTTGCCTTATATTTCCAGCATGGTGGAAATGTTTTCTATGTAGAGGATCCTGAATTTGGACGTATAAAAATCGAATGGTCTTGTACACTCTTCACATTTAGGACAACCGAGTCCAAAGGTACAAGTCCTGAGATACAGTTCCTATTATGGAAAAGATAGTATAGAACCAGATCCCTTATTTTGTTCAAGGTCTTACAAGGTCAGAAGAATTCCCTGACTTGTGCTGGGGTCTCATCTTTGTCAAGGACTCACCTGTAGTTATACTTATCTTCTATCACCTCCTTGTATTTCTCTATGGCATCAATTATTGACTGGTTCTTTTTTTCCATATCCATCCTTATTTTTTCGTGTTGTGATTTAATGATGTCAAATTCAACATTCATCCTATGTTAGGGCATGGACAAAGGAGGAAAAATTCCACTGAGATATGAATTCAAGAATCATGTGCAAACAAATGGTGCTGGTACAAGTGGTAGTCAGCATGTAGAAAAATGCAAATAGACAAATTCTTATGTTCTTTTACAAAAGTCAAGTCCAAGTGGATCTAAAATCTCCACATAAAACCAGATAGACTGATATTTATAGTGCAGAAACTGGGGAAGATCCTCAAACAAATGGGCACATGGGAAGATTTCCTGAACAGAACACCAATGGCTTATGCTCGAAGATCAAGTATCAACATATGGGATGACATAAAATTGCAAAGACTCTATAAGACAAAGGTCACTGTCAATAGGACAAAACAGCAACCAACAGATTGGAAAAAGGTCTTTACACATCCTGTTTCTAATAGAGAGCCAATAAACAATATATACAAAGAACTCAAGAAGATAGGCTCCAGATAATCAAATAGCACTATTAAAATGGGGTACAGATAAAAACAAAAAAAATTTCAACTAACGAATATTTAATGGCCAACAATCACATAAATAAATGTTCAACATCCTTAGTGATCATGGAAATGCTTATCTAAACAACACTGAGATTACACATCACAGAAGTCAGAATGGCTAAAATCAAAAACTCAGGTACCACACATGCTTGATAGGATGTGGAGAAAGAGAAACACTCTTCCATTGTTGGTGGGATTACAAACAGTTGCAACCACTCTGGAAATCAGCCTACCAGTTCCTCAGAAAATTTGACATACTATTACCTGAGAACCCATCTAAACCACTCCTGGGCATATTCCCTAAAGATACTCCCACCTACAACAGAAACACATGCTCCACTATGTTCATAGCAGCCTAATTTATAATAGCCAGAAGCTGGAAAGATGTCCTTCAAAAAAGGAATGGATACAGAAAATGTGATACATGTACAGATTGGAATTCCTCTCAGCTAAGACAAAATATAAAATCAAGAAATTCTTAGGCAAATGGATGGAACTAGAAAATATCATCCTCAGTAAGGTAACACAAACACAAAGAAACACACAATGTATGCACTCACTGATAAGTAGATATTAGCCCAAAACATCCATATAACCAAGGTACAATTCACAGAACACATGAAGCTCATGAAGGAAGACCAAAGTGCAGGAGATTCAGTCCTTCTTAGAAATTGGAAATAAATAATGACCAGAGCAAATACAAAGATAAAATAGAGCAGAGCCTGAAGGAAAGGCCTTGTCAAGACAGCCCCACCTGGGGATTCATCCTGTATACAGTACCAAACCTACATTCTATTGAAGATGCCAAGCAATGCTTGGTGAAAGGAGCCTAATATAGCTGCCTCATGAGAGGACACGCCACAGCCTTACAAATACAGAGGCAAATGCTCATAGCCAACCATTAGACTGAGAATCTGTTGACAGATGGAGGAGTTAGAGAAAGGCCTGAGGGGACTGAAGTGGTTTCAAACCCATAGGAAGAACTACAATATCAACCAACCGTTACCCACATAGCTCCAAGGTTTATGTTACCAACCAAGAAGTACACATGGCTCCAGCTGCATATGTATCAGAGGATGGCCTTGTCAGATATCAATGGCAGGAGAGGTCCTTGGCCTTATGAAGGCTCAATTGATACTGCAGTTTAGGGGTGGGTGTGAGGGAGGAGGAACACCCTCAGAGAAGCAGAGGGAAGGGGGATAGGATAGGTGGTTTCTGGGATAGAGGAAAACAGGAAAGGGGATTAGATTTGAAATGTAAATAAAGAAAATATCAAATAAAAAATAATCTCATGTGAAAAAAATTTTATTCTGGACTTGCCACACCAAGTATATACCACATACTTATTCCTTCAATGTGGGCACTATTGGTGCTGAGTTAAACTTATTTTCCTGGTTACAGGACAGCAGAGATGGGACAAAAGGGAGGGAACAGACATTCAAGAACTCTCAGGCTGAGCCTGTGGGAACAGACTAGTTCTCAGAGTAGTTTCCATTAAACTGTATCACAGGTTTCAGTCTAACAAACATATGTGATGATTTTCTGATATTTTAAAGACAGGGATTCTCGATTCTAGGTTCCTATTGTTACATGAATTACCAGAGGTCATAATTGGTATTTACAGGTGAGAGGCTTTCTAACATCTCCTTCCCACAGAGATTCATATGGGACACCAATATAAACACAAGAAGCAAGGTGATCAATTTGGGGATCTATGGACTCACCACTTTCATCACCTAAAAACAGTGTATCAGACAAATCCTCAGACACACTCAAAGGTCCCACAGTGCCAGATCCTGAACAAAACACACACAACTGCATTCACACACACATAAACATATTAGAATGCCAAATCAATCCAGAGAGCTGTTATAATCTCAGAGTACAATGAACAAAATCAGAGTAAAGCAGTGATGACCTGAAGCCATTGCATTCATACACTAAGAGGCATTAATTGTGACCATGTACTTCCAGCTGTTTAAAGAACCAATCAGACTTCAAACAGCTCAAGGTCAAATACAATAGAGGATGACTATAAACACATAGCACATGGCTTATCCTACAATTCAACAGCTGTAATGGCTTCTTAAATGTATAACAAAAGATGATTCACTCCAATCATGGGAGGAAATGAGCATAACAGAGAGGACACAATACAGTCCACAGTGGACTAGATATAATCACTACCTGTAGTTCAAATTATTATACTTGTAAAGATCCAGGATTCGACAAAGACCTTCCTTCTCGAAACGCATCTTCTTGATTTCAAAATCCAATGCTTCTAATTTATTGTTTTGCTTCATCTGACTTGTTATGCTTGAATTTTGGGGTGATGTTTTCCTAGTAAATCCTGAAAATAGATAAACACAAATGAATTTGTGTAGTTGATGGCCAGGGGCAGGGAACCATTCTGAGTCCCAAAAGTAAGGTTTAAGAAGAGAAAAGCTAGAGACAGGGTGAACCCCTGAAAGAGTAGAAAAGCCATGTTTGAGATAGTCTGCTAAACTATGTACCTCTTCCCAACCACCTTTGTCAGACATATGTTACAGCACTTATTACAGGCCCCCTGAACACCATAAGCTTTCTCAGACATAACTATCTTTGGAACATTGTCAGCTCATATCAGATGTTATGCAGATAAATCCTGAAGTTCATAGTGTGTAGCACCTTCAAGCCCTAATAATTTGTGTTCAAACCCTAAGGGTCTAGAACTCAACACATTACCCGGGAAGCCTCCTTCTCAATTATTTTAATAAGAGACTGATATATCCTACAGTAATCTAGAGGATGAAGTGTTCCCACTCCCTACCAAGAAGAGACACATTGTTATTTTCAAAGTGTGTCCTCCTGGCATTCTTTGGCACCCCAAAGGAAATTAAATAGCTTCCAGAAAAGTAGCTGCAGATTTCTCAGTTCATGGCAATCTGTCATACTAATCATCAGGAAATTTTGATTCTTGTTCTGCAATTGAGAAAGTTCAAGATTCCTGCTTGTAAGACCTACTACTGGAAGTTCAAGCCTACCTCTTCCTGAAAGTTCCCCAATTCTGCCCAGGACTCACTGTGCCTTCCCCAAAAAGAATCCATTCTTCCTTTTTTACAGGACAGGTTGGCAGATTCCTTCTGCCTTGGTCTGGTGTCTCCTTGATCACTATTTTCCCTTCGAAATAGCCTCCGCAGCCTCGAAAACATGGCTCTTTGTGAATCCAACATGCACTGAAGGAATAGCCCACAGGCAGTTGCTGTTACCACAACACAAGTGACATCACAGAAGATTCTAGTTCTCTCCTAGATACAGGAGAATGTCCAAGGAAGGCATTACTCATGATGTCACTGGGAACTGCCATGATCTGCTTGTTAATAAGCTCTCCTCAAATTGACCAATTTCTGGGGTGCCCTTTCCTGGAGCCTCTCATTTGACCAAGAGAATACTCTTTGGCAACCTTTCCTTCCAAAGATAGAGATTTCTCTCTGCTTAATTAGATGCCAAGTGCTTTTGATGGGGAGAGTTAGTTAGGACCCTGATATGCGTAAGAGATTGTACTTAGCACCCAAATCTCTAGGTACCATAGATGTGGGAGATTTTTGTCAATAATAAATATACCACCTGAGTCAATTCATATGACATACAGTACAATTCCCCACATTTACCCTTTTGGCCAGATGCCAATATCATTCTCCTTTACCTTTAATTCTATCAAACCTGGTTAATATTTTCTTACTGTACCCTCCTTGATTTTGCATAGACATATCCATGCCTTTCATAACACCTCTTGTCTACACTCTTCTCTATTGCAAGTATAACTCCCTTTACTTTGGAGCATAATGGCTCAAATGTGGATAAATATAAAAGAATAAACTTTCTGTCCCTTCTTCAAAATATAAACTTGCACATCCTTCTTTTGTCAAACACGACCAGACAACTAATGTGGGCATCAGTGAGCAAAGGTCAACCTGGACTGCATGACTATATTGTAGGCACATAGCAAACTTGTATGGTTCCACAAAACCAACTGTTCATGTATTGTGGCGTCCCAACCTTTTGGATATTATTAGCTTCTGTTTTTAAGATGACGGGCTTCTGTGAAGTTTCTACATTTAGAGGAATTGGAAGGTATGAATAATTCTCAGGTGCTGGATGTACCTCAAAAAGTATGTGACAACAGAGAATTGATTGAGAATCGGAGAACAGATGTTTACCAAAATCAAAGTCATAGCCCAATAAGAAATTATAAATAATGAGCCATCATGTGACATGAATTTAGGAAGGCATGGGCCATGAAGGATGGTCCTTTGCCTTCAGACTGATCTATTTCCAATTTTCTGAGGAACCTCCATATTGACTCCCAGAGTTGTAATTGAATTTTACAGTCCCAGCAGAAATGACGGAGTGTTCCACTTTCCACACACTCTCAACACCATGTGCTTTTATGTGAGTTTTTGATCTCAGCCATTCTTCCATGTATATTACACCACTTTACACCAAGCTCAGGGTCTTATTGGTTTGCATTTCGCTGATGTCTAAGGATTTTGATCCTTTTTAACAACTTCTCTCTGCCATTCAGGATACTTACATTGTAATTTTTTGTTTATTTTTTAAAAAATATTTATTTTAAATATAGGAGTACACCATTGCTCTCTTCAGACATAGCAGAAAAGGGCACCAGATCCCTATCAGGTGGTTGTGCGTCACCATGTGGTTGCTGGAAATTGAACTCAGGACTTCTGGAAGAGCAGACAGTGCTTTAACTGCTGAGCCATCTCTCCAGTCCTTTTGTTTACTTCTATACCCCACTTTACATTGGGTTCTTTGTTTTTTGGTTTTTTGGAGGGGGGTATTTTTGGTACTTAGCTACTTGAATACTTAATATATTTTGGATTTAACCCTCTATTGGATATGAAGTTAGTGAAGATTTTTTAACAATATTAGGTTGAAAATTTGTCATATTGGCTATGTCCTTTACCTTACCGAACGTTTTCAGTTTCCTAAGGTGCCTTTTATAAGATTTTGATGTTATGACCTGAGCCATCGGAGTTCTGTTTAGGAAATTTACCCCAATTCCCAAGAGTTTGATGCTCTTTCCAACTTTCTTTTCAATTAGATACAGTGAATCTGGTTTTATGATGAGGTCTTTGATCCACCTAGAATTGAGTTTTATGTAAGGTGACAAATATGCACCATTGTTCATTTTTCTACATACTTAGTGTCATTTACATTAGCTTTCTTTTTTCCATTGTATATATTTGGCTTTTTTAATAAATGATCAAGTGTCCATATGTGTGGTATAATTACTGGATCTTCAATATATTTTTTCTATTTTAAAAAATTCTTATCTTACATTTCAAATGTTATGCCCTTTCCTGGTTTTCAGTCCAAAACACTCCTATCTCACACCCCCTCCTACCGCTTCAATGAGGGCGCTCCCCCACACACCCACTGATGCAGGCCCACACTGGCATTCCCTAAAAAGGGGGCTTCAAGCCTTTATAGAACCAAGGGCCTATCCTTCCATTGAGGTCCAACAGGCCATCCTCTGCTACACACATGGCTGGAGGCTTGTGTCACTCCATGTGTACTATTTGGTGGGTGGTGAGATCCCTGGAAACTCTGGGGTGTCTGGGTGGTTGATATGGTTGTTCTTCCTAAGGGTGCAAACCCCTTTCGCTCCTTCAGTCCTTTCTCTATCTCTTCCACTGGAGACCCTATGCTCAGTCCAAAGGGTGGCTGCTATAGCACACTCCTGTCAACAAGCACTTCCTGGCTTCCTCTATAGAATATGGGTTTGGTGTCTGAATGTGGGATGGATCCCAAATTGTGGAAGTCTAAAGATGACTTTTCTTCAGTCTCTGCTCCATACTTTGTCTCCATATGTCCTGTGACTCCTTCTGAGATCTTGTTTGATTTCTTTCTTCACAGACATGAATTTCTTGTCATAAACATCTTTAACTTACTTGATTAGAGTCTCCCCAAGATATTTCACATTATTTGAGAAGGGTGTTGTTACACTAATTTCATTCTCAGCCTGTTTATTTTTTGAGTAGAAAAGATTTCTGATTTGTTTGAGTTAATTTTATTTCCAGGCACTTGGTTGTTTATCAAGTTTAGGAATTCTCTGGTGTTGCATGCCTTTAGTCCTACCACTTGGGAGACAGAGGCAGGAAGATTTCTGAGTTCTAGGCCAGCCTGGTCTACTGAGTTAGTTCCAGGACAGCCAAGGCTATATAGAAAAAAACCTATCTCAAAATAAACAAGAAACAAAAAACAAAAAAATAAATAAATAAAGTAATTCTCATGTCTTCAGCAACTTGTGATCATTGATTGGATGCTGAACACTATGGTTGAATAACAGGAAGCTGCTGAACCCCAGGTTTGAATTACTGGAAAGCTGAAAGAAGCTGAGAAGGAGTTCAACCTTGTAGAAAGATGAGCAGTTTCAATAAACCTGGACCATTGAGATCTCTCAGACATTGCAACACCAACCAGGCAGCATACAACTGATGTTATGAGGCTCCAAACACATATACATCAGAGGACTGCCAGGTCTGGGTTTAGACAGAGAAGACACACCTAACCCTCAAGGGTCTGGAGGCAACAGGCAGTTTAGAAGTCCAGTGAGGTAGGGTTGGGTCAACTGGGATAACATCATGGACACAGGGGAGCAGTTAGGAGGTATGGGATGTGGTATGGAGGTACAGGGAGAAAAATAAATCAAGAGTTTAAAATAAAGAAAACAAAGGAATTCTGTGTTGGAATGTATGGGGTGACTTTAGTATACTATCCTATCATTTGTAAATAGTGATATTTTGAATTCTTCTTTTCTAGTTTGAAAAACGTTGACATTTTTTGGTTGTCTGATTTTTCTTGCTAGGACATCAAGCTCTATTTGAATAGGTAGGGACTGAGAAGGCAGCCTTGTATAGTCCCTCATTTTAGTGGGATTGCTTCCAGTTTGTCTCCATTTAGTTTGATGTTGGCTACTGTTGTTGTGTATTACTATTACTATGTTTAGGTATGGGCCTTGATTTCCTGATGTCTCCAAGACTTTCCTTATGAATAAATCTTGAATTTGGTCAACTCCTTTCTCAGCAACTAAAGAAATGACCTTGTAGTGATTGTCTTTGGATTGTTTAAATAGTGGGTTTTGTTGATGGATTTCTGTATATTCAACCATCCCTGTACACTGGGATGAAGTCAAATTGAGAATGATGAATCATCTGAAAGGTCGTTCTTGGATTTGATTTGGAAGAATTGTATTGTGTAATTTTGAACCAATATTCATAAGTAAATTTGTTGTGATGTTCTCTTTGTTGGGAAATAGTATGATTTTAGTTTCAGCGTAACTGTGGCTTCATAAAACAAATTGAGTAGTGTTCTTTCTGTTTTATTTTGTGAAACATTTGTAAGAGAATTGGTATTAGGTCTTCTTTGAAGGTCTGAGAGAATTCTGCACTAAACCCATCTGGTCCTGGGCTTTTTTTGGTTGGGAGACATTTTTTTTTTTTTTGTTTTGTTTTGTTTTGAGTCTGATTTCATGCTTGTGTCATAACAGTCTTTCTAGGATAATTTGCTTTCAATATCAGAAGGCTTCCCTGGGTTAATCCAGGACTCAGAGGACTCCAACCAGACCTGTGAACAGCTTATCACTGTTATTCACTAACATCTTCCTGGCTTGAGTGAGCTCTGGTAAGGCTCTCAGGGAAATTCTTACAACTGCATATGTGATTTCTCTTTCTTCTAAATGCCTCTTCACAAATTGTAACAGCCCTAACATCTTCCCTAGATGATTGTTTACTTCATAAGACTCATTCCTTCTCCTCCACTTCAACCTCCTCCCTGACTCCTCTTCCTCCTCTCTATCACCCTGACCTAATTTTCCAGCATCCTTTATTTATCATATTACTGAATATGGATCTAAGGATGGGAAGAACCATTCCTGGGCAGTGTTTGTAAAGTAAACCTTCAATTCCCCACAGGAAATATATTTCTAATAAAGAACAGAGCTAGATTTCTGCTATTGGAAACAGGAGGTGCTGAAGCTTCCCCTGTACCCAGGAGAGACTCCTGGAAAAGTCAGCTGAGCTTCAGGTTACTTTGAGGTGAGGTAGTTAGCAGGGAGGGGAGGGTGTCCCATATGACATCAGCAGTTCCCTCTGTGGACATTCTACTGTTCCCTGGAGAGCCCTGATTTCTCCTATGATGTCACTAGTGTCGTGGTGATACCAACTGCTTTAGAGGCAATTGTTCATTGTGTCCGTGGGTAACACATAAGTATGTTGTCAAGACTGAGGAGGCTGCTTGGGAAAGGAAATGGAAAGACTAAAGATTCCAGAGAGAGGCAGAAAAAAGGTGGGTTTCTGCCTCAGTGTAAAAGATCAGGAGAGAAATGGCACAGTGAGTTCTGGGTGAGGGATGGAGAGGTTACAGGAGAGAATGGGCTTGAGATGGGCCTCCCAAGAGTGGGGCTTAGGAGTGAGGGGGTATCTGAGAAGCATGGGAGTATCAGGCTAGCAGGTCATGTATTGGCGACCCTCTGCTTCCACTCTGAGTGGGAAGGATTCACAAAGGACTAATGAGGTGTCATTGCCAGCACTGCACTTTACCCCCACTGGATCCCCTTTAGGTTATATGCCACTAAAGACAGGTTGGGGACAGGAACATATTTTATGAAAGTTCATTTGAGGCAAGTTTTCTTTCTCTTTCAGGGCTTCTTTTGGTCCTATGCATTCCCTCTTCATCAGGCTTCTTGGCTCTTAGCATGGTGTATCCTGGCTTTTGCCATTCATCACACAAGTTCATTTTTGTTTTTCTACTACAGGGACTACAGGGAAGACTCTATCTACACCCTTCATCTTCAGTGAGCAGGATCAGCAAATGAACAAGTTGGATAATCTGACCCTTCAGCTACAGATGATGACTTATGAGAGGGACGAATTACATTTAATCCTGGCCCATTATAACAACTATGACTTGAACAACAGGTAGTCATTATGGCTGTTTCTGTTTTCTGTCTTGACCCCATAGTGTCATCTCCACTATTTATCAAGTTAAAGGGGGTTTTACTGCAAGGGTATTCTCAGGTCCAAAACAATTTTCCTGAGTTCCTCTGAGAGAGGGATTTGAAACCTTGTCTAGAGTGATATGTATGGAAGGGTTGTTCATCTTCCTCCCTGTGACCTGGAGTACAGTCTGAGGATAGAGGAAGTAGTGTGTGGTTATTCAACATGCATTTCAAGAGTCCTTGGGAGGTGTTGACTTGTGGGTGATGCTAGGTGCTGCCAGTTTATGGTGAGTCTTTATACTTGAAAGCAGATTTTTCAAGCTGATTGCTCCTGCCAGCAGCAGGATAGACTTGTTCCCACTTGGTCCTTGTGTGACTGGAACTCATGAATGCTTTTCCTTTGTAGGTTTCTGTTTTTCAAAGCCTACTTTTAGTATGTGCACTTAAATGCTTTAACCTCCCTTCTATCCTACCACTCACCAGAGGTAGTGGAAACAAAAGGTTAATTGGACAAAGGAAGATGTTGTCCTGTATAGAAAGGTTTCTTTTGAATGAATACAGTCTGCATTGTCAGGATAACAGCAGTTCAGTTCATACCAATCATCAGCAGTCCACCACTTGCAAACACCATCCATGAATCCGCAAAGGCAGTTCAATCCAGCAGACACTGTGGGGCTCTGATAATCAACCTGAGTCCATGGAAATGGCAAGAAACCAGAACACCACCAGAAGTTCTTTGGTAGCATTTCTCTCTATGGAGTCATAGCAAATGATGATCATTAAAATGGGGCAAGGTGAACCAATACCACACAGCTCTCTGCTGGGCTATATTTATACCCTTTGCAAACAACATGTGTGTTTTAAGAAAACATCACATGCCCTTTATCACCCTTGCTTCCATAAAAATACCAAGTGTATTCTCAGAAAAACTGCCTCCCACAGGTCTGCTTCAGCAAAAACATCCTTTCATAAGTCACTTTTTAAAAATATCACATGACACAATGAATTTGCCAATGGAACAACAAATTTCCACTTTGTTTCTTGTTTTCCTCATAATCTGGGACAATGCCACCTCCCTTCATTTTTTAGGAGTCCTAATTGTGTGTTTGAGAGAGACAAATTTTTGCTAGTAAGTGATTTTTTTGGCATTCCAGGTGATACATGTTCTGAGGATAGGAAGCCCCACTTAGACTATCTATAGTCTGGGCCTCTGTGCTCACCTTGGAAGCATATAACAATTCTTTGGGGGAAATAATCCAGGAATCCTGGTGTTGGGTTTTCTCTGTGAAACTAGTAATTATGTGCTTTAGGCATCTGTGAATCTGTAGCAAACCAGGATCAAAAAATCCTTCTTGTGAAGACAGAAGAATTATCTCAGGGGTCAGGTATCAGGTATGTAGATCAGTGTCAAACTATTGGGACCTTCTTTCAAGCTAAATTTATTCCTTCAGGCTGACTGCGGGTTCTCATTCAGCCCAAGCTCTCTCTCTCTCTCTCTCTCTCTCTCTCTCTCTCTCTCTCTCTCTCTCTCTCTCTCCCCCCCTCTCTCTCTCTCTCTCTCTCTCTCCATCTCTTTCTCTCTGTATCCGTCTGTCTCTGTCTCTCTGTCTCTCTATCTTTCTCTTTCTCTCTGGATTCTTTGCCTCAGCTGTCCTAGGGCCAGGAGAGTTATTTTAATAAGCACTAGGAGAACCCAATGGATAGATGACAGGATGTGGTATCCATTGAGCTGGGGTAGTTCAGGACTCAACATGAAGCTATATGATCCTTGAGACCTGTGTTCTTTGTGTTTTGTTTTGTGGCCTAAACCAAATCATAGGATAAATGAGCACAAGATCCTCAAAATAGAGCATGATCAAGTGATGTTGGTCCTGCAGAAATTGACCATGATGTTCAGTGAGGCTGCCGTCAAGTGCAATGAGCTGGCAGAGGATATCAAATCCTACAAGTGAGTGCATGATTGTGCTGAGACCCCAGGCACATGGGAGGAACTGCTTCTGCCTTTCTTTATTTTTAAACCAAAGTGAGGACTCTGATTCTAGCCTGTATGTCTCTTAGAAACTAGGCTTGGTCCCAGTTTTGAAAAAAGGGACAGTGATTCCCTCCCACCGTTTTCTTGTCAGCCCCAAAAGACTCTAGATCATTGTTTTTGTTTTCTTTTTTCATTTTTATAATTTTCTATATCCTTTGTTTACATCCCGAAGGCTTTTCCCTTTCCCAGTTTCCCCTTCACCCTACCTCCCATGAGTCCTCTTCCCCCCACTGGCCCCCCTTGCGTCCTGCCTATTCCCCCATCACCCCCCCCCCGCCCCACCCCACCCCCTTGTTCTGTTCTGGTATTCTCCTAAAAAGAAACTGGATCCAGTCTTTTCAGGACCAGGGTCCTGTCCTTTCTTGGGATTCTTGGAAATCTTTTCATTTGCTAATTATGCCTTGAGTATTCAGAGCTTCTGGGCTCATCAATATCCACTTATCAGTGATTGGATTTCATGTGTATTCTTTTGTGATTGGGTTAACTCACTTAGGATGATATTTTCCAGATTCAACCATTTGCCTACAAATTGCATGAATTTGTTATTTTTAATTGCTGAATAGTATTCCATTGTAGAAATATACCACGTTTTCTGTATCCATTCCTCCTTTGAGGGACATCTGGGCTCCTTCCAACTTCTGGCTATTATAAATAAGGCTGCTATGAACATAGTGGAGTATGTGTCTTTATTGTATACAGGGGAATCCTCTGGGTATATGCCCAGGAGTGGTATGACAGGGTCCTCTGGAAGTGTCATGCCCAATTTTCTGAGGAACTGCCAGACTGATTTCCAGAGCAGTTGTACCATCTTGCAGTCCCACCAACAGTGTAGGAGTGTTCCTCTTTCTCCACATCCTTGCCAGCACCTGTTGTCTCTTGAGTTTTTAATCTTAGCCATTCTGACTGGTGTGAGGTGGAATCTCAGGGTTGTTTTGATTTGCATTTCCCTGAGGACTAATGATGTTGAACATCTTGTTTTTTAAGCTTCTTAATGCCCTGACTCTTTAATACAATTCCTAGTGTTTTGTTGCTTCTAAAACATAAACTTACTCTTGTTGCTACTTTATATCTGCAATTTTACTACTGTTATATATTATAATGTAAATTTAATGTAAATGAATTTGTGTTTTCCCAGAATCTTATGTGACCCCTGCTAGTATCCTTCAACTCCAAGTGGTCAAAATCCACAGGTTGAGAATTGCTACTCTACAGAGAAAAAAGGTTTTCCCAATGAGAGGCCCTGGGATTCTGGAGTTCTTAAAAGGACTGCACAGAGCTGGATTCCATAGGACATAGAGATGGATTTATTTCCATTTGGTTTTCTGTCCTCCCCAAAGCGTTTATGCCCTCTATCAGATGTTGTTTTCCTAAAAGTAAGGACAGATAAGCACAGGTGGAAGCCACTTCCTGCTTTGGGAGGTACATAGTTCCCTTTAGATGTCAACATTTTCAGAAGTCCTTTTAGTATTTCTGGAATTTGGATGTTATTTGGGTTTGGCCTGCCCTTAAGTGATATTGGCAAGGCTTTTGTGGGCTCCAGACTGGGACTGTCTGTCTACCTGGGACCTTTCAAGTATAGTGGTACATGGAGATGGGGGTGGTAGATGGAAGATGGCTGGGCTCACCATTTCTTGGTGGTGTTTCTGCATTCTCCACAGCCATCTGTTGAAAGAACTGACTCAGCTCAAGGAGAAAGTGACCATGCTGAAACAAGAGAAGAGAAAACTGTGGGAGGAGCAGGTTGAGATTGAAGCATCCTGTGAGAAGAGACTCTATGAGGAGGCCTGTGGGAAGATCAGTGGCCTCTAGACCAAGAATCAGGTATACTAATATTCCTTGGGAAGGCTGCCCATATGACTGACTCACACACACTGCAACAAAACAGGCAAACATGTAATTGTCTACCCAGTTATCCATCCTCCCACTTACATCCCATCCATTGTTCATTTCTGTCATCATTCACAAGGATATCTCTGGAGTTAGTCTCTTTCTGAGAAACTAGATGATTGACAAGCAAACTGTCCTGCTCTCCTAGAACGTGCAGTTCATTGAGGGAGACAGGCCAATCACATATCACACACATACATGCCACTGTGTTAGCATGGGTGCTTTGTTGGGAGACACTTAGGGAGTAGCAGAGAGCTTTAGGGTGCAAAGTCAGTAGCCTGTGGCTCATGTACTTTTCAGCAGTCATGTGAGATTAAAGGCTTGAAGCATCTTGACATGAGGAGAGGCTCGTGTAGATGCCAAAAAGAGTTTTTCTCATTGTCATCTTTATCTACTTGGTCTCTTTACCTTGACCAAATCTTAGTCACACTGACTGAATCCTGGGTAATGGCCTGTCAGCCTTGTTTTCTGTGAGTGGTATTGCTAATTGCAGCCTGGAGCTGACTGGATGACCACCGTTATTTGAAGGGCTTCTGACAGGCTGGACCCAGTGGGTGATAATTTGAAGGCTTCAAGAGAAATGTCTCTAAACACCTAAACCTATTCTGCTCAAGCAGTACATGCTATCCTTTGTAATATTAGTGCCCATAGAGAAGACAGAAGAGTCGTGGATATTAGTTGAAAGAGCTGGTGTTCTTAATTTACATTTAATTTTTCATCCAGTATGTCTTCCTGATTTCTTTCAGCTCATTTATGATTTTTATGCTGTGTACCTGGTATATATGTGTCTGTGCAGACATGTGCATTTGTGGGTATATTGAAAGGCCAGAAAATATCATGTGGTATCCTCCTCTGATACGTTCTCCCTTACTCTTTTGAGCCCTGGTCTCACTGAACCTGACATTTCCTGTTTTAGTTTAGCTATCTGACCAGAGGTTTTTAAATCTTCTGTCTCTCTCAGATGAAACCTCTCAGGTTCAGTCTCATATAATTGCACCAAGGTTAAGGTACTCAGAACATAGAAAGAAGTTGTGGCTTTCTATACATTTTGATATATCATTATTATCATTTTGGAATCTATGTGTCTTTTAATAATTAACAAAAAACAGTCAATACTGCTATGTAAAATTAAAATGCAGAGTTCTTTCCTCTCACTGCACAGGGAAACTTTCAGACAATTTCTGTTTTATTGCATTGGCCTCACAACATGGAATGTAATAGTACATCTCTTTCCTGAAAGTTTTGTTGATTAAATCATGTGCATAGCTGTGTCTTAGGAAAGATTTCCCTCCTCATAGTTGTATAGATTGCTGCATTCAGAAAAGCAATGCAGGTGATGTCACTTGCCTCTGACTGACTGATCTGGGTGCAGTTTCCTATCATGTGCACTGTAATCTGTGGATATGATATGTTACTGGATAGTGAGCATGGATGACTTTCTTTCTCTGGTGCTATGAAGGTCTTCTGTGAAGGAACCAGGTCGGGTTTAGAGAGGAGACTACAATGGGTCAAGCTGGAATTATATGGAGGTGTTTGTAGGCCCTCCTCCTTGGAGACGTGCTCTTGTATGGTCAAGCTCAGCTGTGCTGATGTTGTTGCTTAATTTCAGGATTAGGTTGTGTCAGAATGGAAACCATTTGTGTAAGAGGAAATAAGCACAGGATAGGGCAACAGAGCCAGTTAGAGTCTAAGAGCAAATAGGGCAAATAGGACGCAGTGCCTGTCCCTAGAGCCAAGAAGGAGATGCAACACTCCTGCATTCCCCGTGGCCCATCTGTGTCCAGAAGGGGTGTGTGTGTGTGTGTGTGTGTGTGTGTGTGTGTGTGTGTGTGTGTGTGTGTGTGTGTGTGTGTGTGTGTGTGTAAAACACTCCATTAAAAACAAAATTTTCTACTGAACAGGGTGACGACAGGGTGCCTGACCAATTGAAGCAAGAAGATCTCGTCACTGAGAACCAATCTAAAAGTCTTTCAAAAAGTGATTTCCAGTAGGACAGTTTCCATAATGGAATAAGAAGCCATTTTGTACTGTTGAATACATTTGTGTGAAATGTTTAAATATAATATAATATGATATATATGACATTTTGATTTTTATATAAACTATCCTTTGACCACAACTCCAATCAATACGATACACATGGTTTGATGTCTTTAATGTTTTCAAGAATCTGAATTCAAGATGGGTTTTATTTCTTGATACTACAACTTAGTGAATACTAGACCCCTAAGGAGACAGTGTTCTGTTGCTGGCCATGCCTCTGTCTCCACACCTGCTGTCCCATTCTTCCTGCTCTGACTGTCTCAGAAGGAAAACAGAAAGAAAAGAACTCAGGAGAAAACACATATGTTTTGAGTGTTTTCTATCAGAATGGATCCTCCCCTTCTTTAACAGGGAGCAGGAGAATGGGATATCTCTAGGTCTTCTCTACCTATATTTTAAACTTATCAAATGATGATTTTATGATAGTTTGTTGAAAAATGTGAAGACTGTGGGGTTGACAAAACATCAATACTTAATAAAGGCAAATATTAAGAAAGCTGAAAATGTGTGAAACAAACTTTAGAGAGAGGCAGAGAGGGAGGAGTTCAGGGCCTGCACAGAGGTTACCAGGAAAGGAATAAAAAATTTGAAAGAAAAGTTTGTTTCCTAAGAACATTCCAAGTACGGCCCTGGGTAGTATGCCAGACAATGAAATAAAGGCTAAAATCAATGGGTTTTGTGACATTGTTCTTCAGTTGATGTGAAATATCTATGAACTTTTTCCATATTGCAAAGGTCTACTGAGAGGCTGCCAAGGAAAGTCAGAGATTCTAGCCTAGTTTTTGCACCTCAGCACACAATCAGTTCTTGGTGATCATTAGACAGTTTTAGCAGTATAATAAAGGATATTTCAAAAGTGCGCTCTTGTCCAACTTTTTCTCTCCTTCCCTTGTCTAGCACTTTTACATCCAGAATGCCCTCTCCATCATAACACTTAATCATCTCTCCATTCTATAAAGCAGAACCACAAGAGAGTAACATAATCAAGGGAATCCTGCTGCTTACCTCCCCCACAGAAGTGTTTAGGGAGGACTGACCCTACTGGGAGACATGAAATCCAACCACTAATGCTAATTGAGACTTCTCAGAGAGGACTCAGATGTTCCCTATTTTGTGTATTCTTGGGTCCTTTTTTTTTTTTAACACAAATATGGGATGACTATACATCATATTGGTTACTTTCTTTCAGACATGGTCTTACTATGTAAGACACCTTGGCAGCAACTCCAGACCTATGTCTCTCAGCTTCCTCAGAGTGCAGACTGCATGAATGCCACACAATGGTTGAAAGTTTTGATCACAGATATTCTCACTAAAATAATATATATATATATATGTATATATATATATATATATATATATATCATACGTGTTTTATAAACTGAAATACAAAGATGATGTAAATACCATGTGTGATCTTTTGTGATTGGATTACCTCACTCAGGATGATATTTTCTAGTTCCATCCATTTGTCTACCAATTTCATGAACACATGGTATGCACTCACTGATAAGTGGATATTAGCCCCAAAAGCTTGGAATACTCAAGATACAATTCCCAAACCACTTGAAGCTTAAGAAGAAGGAAAACCAAGTATGTCTACTTTGGTCCTTCTTAGAAGGGGAATAAAAATACTCATGGGAGGAGATTCAGAGACAAAGTGTGGAGCAGAGACTCAAGGAAAGGCCATTTAGGGACTGTCCCACCTGGGGATCCATCCCTAATACAGTTACCAAACCCAGACACCATTAAGGATGCCATCAAGTGCTACCTGACAGGAGCCTGATATAGCTGTCATCCTGAAAGGCTCTGCCAGTGCCTGGAAAATACAGAAGTCGATGCTGACAGCCAACCATTGGACTGAGCACCAGATATGGTATCTTTACCAGATAAAAAAATTTCCTGGTACATGCTTTTTTTCTCAGTACCTGTCTATAAAAACTATGAAAAGCAATTTGCTTTCAGTTAGCAAGGCCAGAAGCATACATTTTTAGTTTCACCTCAAGAATATAATTTTCCAGGCCTGTGTCATAACTTATTAGAAGAGATCTTAATCTGTCTGTCTCTACCATGAAATAGTCAAATGGTAAATCCTAGTGATGACATTATTCTGGATTTGAACAAGAGAACAGAAAATAATAACTGCTTTGGACTCATTGGTAACACATGCAAATTACAAGATGGGAAATAAATACAATCAGGATTCCAGGGCCTTCTATCTTAGGGAAATAGAGAGAAGTTAAGTTTTTTGACATCCAAAGTAAGGAAGTGGGCAGGGAGGTATCTCTACGATATTCCAGAGACCTGAAATAGGGGAGGCACCATGTAGACTGTGGGGATGAATCTACCTGAGACTCTTAACAGTGGGGGATATGGAGCCTGTAGAGGTCAGGCCTATAGCCAGGCAGGACTCCCAGTGCAAGGATAAGTGTAGGAACCCACCCACAAAACCTTCCACCCAAAACACGACCTTCCTACAAAATGTGCATGGATGAAGATGGAGCAGACGGAGGGAATGAAAACCAATGACTGGCCCAAATGGGCCCATCCTATGGCTAAGCATCAATCCCTGACAGTAATAATGATACTGTGTTATGCTGGAAGACAGGATCCTAGCTTTACTGGCCTCTGAGAGATTCCATCCAGCTGCCAATAGAAACATGAAGAAACACACAGGCAGTCATATAAGAGGAGCTTGGGGAATCTTGTGGAAAAGGTGGTAGAAGGAATGAGGGACCAGAAGTGAATAGGGACCAACAGAGTGAACTAACCTGACTCTTGGGGGCTCACAGAGACTGAACCAAAGAGCTAGCAGGGGCTAAATCTACACCCATCCCAGCATGCACATATGTAGCAAATGTACAGACTGGTCTTAATGCAGGTCCCCCAACATCTGGAGCAGGAATTTCCCTGAATTGGTTTCCTGTCTGTGGATCCTGTTCCCTAACTGGGCTGTCTTGTCTGGCCTGAGTGAGAGAGGATGTAGCTGGTCTTCAGGGACTTGATGTGCCAGGGTTGGGTGAAATCTAGGGTAGGATGGGGTGGAGTTGCTGATTCTTCTCAGAGGAAAAGGAGCAGGAGGATTGTGGAGGAACTGTAAGAGAGGGGACTGAGGGGGAAGGGGAGCTGATATTGCGATGTAACAAATTAATGGAAAATACAAAAAAGTAAAACAAGTAGGTTATTGTATTTGGACGCTCTCACCAATAAGAAAAAAGCACAATGTTTAATAAATCTATTTGTATTCTGGAAACAACACATTCCACACTTTGTTTCTCAGTATGTGTGTGTGACTTGGGCCAATATACCAAGGGACACAAAAATGCTGCTAGTTTTGGGGGAGGGTCAAGGTTCGAACTAGAAAAGGCTCTTCAACTAGGCCAGGCTGCTATTTAAGCTTCTCTACCAATTGAACCATATTATCCAGCAGAACCAATGGTACTTTAGGAGTCACTGGTATATAGGAATTATGTTAAGAATTATTGGCAGGGGACTAGAGAGATGGCTCGGTGCTTAAGAGTATTGACTACTCTTCCTGGGGGTCTGAGTTCAATTCGCAGCAACAATATGTTGACTCACAACTATCTGTACTGGGATGTCATGCCCTTTTCTGGTGTGTCTAAAGGCTGTTCAATGAACTCATATACATAAAACAAATAAACAAATCTTTAAAAGGAAGAAAAAACATTGGCAAGCCCATTTTGGTGAATCCCTATGAGCATTTTTGAACAATGTATTCTGTCTGCATTCACATCCAAGGTATGTGTAGACATTTCAAAGAGAAATCTGTTGACCTGTATGAAAAAACTTTCATTCGTGATTTCATAATGGCTCATTAAAACATCCAAATAGATATTTTGTGCTGTATATGACAGGTCTGTAACTTCGTTGTATGACCAGTGTGACAATGTATACAACATGACTGCCCTAAGTCTCCTTTGGGAACCACACACAGTGACACTTGAAAATGGCTTTTAGAATTTTTCAAGGATTAGGCCAAAGGCAGTTCAAGGAGTTTCAGTCTGATTTCTCTACCAATCTCAGTGTCTGCTCATCCTCCACAAAGAACAGGACTGTGAGAAACAAGTGAAATTAATAATTCCCCTCTTCTAAATCACCCCCTCCCAAAACAAACAAACAAACAAAAAACAACCAAATGAAAACAAACAACACATTTTCCTTTCCTATGGCCAGATTACCAAAAAATCCCCAAAGACACCCTTTGACATAAAAGGGCCCATGCTGGTCTCCAGGCTCCATTACAAATACCCCTTAAAATAGTTATAAAAAGAAACTTACAGAAAAGTCTATTCAAACTGGATGCTTGTTTCTGATTGAATGGCTTACTTCATAGTTATTAACTTTTACTTGGCTAAAACAGATGCATATTTTTCTGTCTTACTTCTTTATGCATCTTAATGTCCCTGCATGGATGTCAATGTTAACTGCAGTGGATTCCAGGAACCTTAAAATTAAGTCAGCAGACTTCACTCATTCTCCTACAGACAGTGGCAAGGTAGTGACCTACTAAATATAACCTTACAGGCTCATCATTATCCTATACCTTAGCATGAACCAATAGTGTGATTGATTCCATCAAAAGAATGAGGAATCTAATAGATACAAATTAGCTCCATGTAAAAATGAGTTTCAGACCAAGGTGGTATGCAAAAAATTAAAATATAAAGAAAATACAGAAAAGAAAATAGAAAAGAAATGCAAAGCAAAGGAAAGAGAGTCAGCAAGACCTTGTTCTTAGGCTAAGGATTTTTTCCATAGGATGTTTCTACCAGGGCACTAAGCTTAAACCATCAGCAGTTGAGTCTTTACAGCTATTTAAAGAGGAGTTTGATGTTGGAGTTACCTGGCTCATATCACAAAACTGTTTTACTTTCCCATTTTTGTGTACTTGTGAACATAAAATATTAACCAGACACTCATTCTACCTCTGTAATCTCATTTATACAATGATTTTTGAAAAAAATACAGTGCCACATAAAGCAGAAATTCTGAATTGAGCCCATTGTGATTTGTTCCTTTAATAACCCAAGTCCATGTTTTCATTCGTGAAGCATCTCTAAGACATGCAGAGAATAATTGGAACTCAGCCACAGTCGCTGAGTTTTTCCCAGGGCACATGACAACTTCCTCAGTTTTTTTCCTGAACCACAATATTTTAGGAACTTGAAGGGGCATTTTGCACAATTGAGAGCAAATCTGGGCAAGTTAGAAGACTGAACTCAAGAAAGCCAAAAGGAACCTGACACAGCACCAAAATAAAAAGATCCCAGGAGTCCTAAAGTGGAGTAGTGGGAAATCAAAATGTAGGAGTTCAGCTCCTGGCATTAATTCCAGTCTTGCTGGCTGCAGCCTTTTGATGCAAAGCCATAGCAGATCCTCCCAGGTCCTGGTGGCCTCCAGAGGACCCTACAGCAGGGCAACCACAGGAAGGAAGGCAAGGTTTTATTGTTCCCAGGGATCCTCTGAATAGAAGAATTTACATATAGGCATCAGTTCCTCCTCTGTATAGGATGAATAAGAAGGTGTCACCCATGCCATAGAGATAGAGCAGTGACTTTAACTGGATACTTGCTAATTCACCATAAGCTACAAATAGAAAGGGAGACCAGAGAGGTCACACAGGTCAAAGACTTGTCTGCTCTCTTGCCAAAGTGTTGAGCCCAAGATGCCCTTAAAGTAGAGAATAAGCAGCAGATGAACTGTCCTCTCCAGGGCAGCATGCAGGTCCTGGAAGGGATCCTGCAACTCACCCAGGAGAAAGCAGAGCAATATCTCTGCCTTGGTGCCTCCTGCCTCCTCCTACTACGGTGGGGCTGCTCACTGCAGCTCAGTAGTGTGGTGCTCTGCAGATCAATGATCTTGGCCTTTACTTGTGTCATGGCATGGACCAGGCTCTGTAGACACCGTGTGAGCCATTCCTGGATCTGTGGCTCCCTGTTGGTGTCATTTGCCCTCTCTGTATGTGGCCAGATAGCATCAGGGCTTAGTGAGGACAGCAGGCTGGCACTGACTGAATTGGGCCTTCAGGATAGAGAACTGTGAATAAGAAGGTTGATTGGTTGATAGCCTGGAACTAACCTCCTGAGTCACTGGCAATAAGGCATGATCAGAGAATGCCTCTCCCAATGCCTCTGCCTTCTGGTGAAACCAAGATATCTGAGGTTACAGCCATACTTGAAGAGGAGACAAAAATGGAGGAGGCAGAGATGGTGACCACTCCAACATAGGTCCTGCCTCAGATGGGCTTGACCCCTCCTGCTGCACTTCTGGTTGGCTATCCCACTGCAAACTTCTATTTCAGTTAGGACTGGAGGAAGGGTAAAGCCACTGAAGCCCAACGGTTCCCAGAATTCTGACATGGAGGCCTGTGTCTATGAGGCCTGCCCCTCAGGCCTCCATCCTTCCTGGCCCACCTTCAGTACTGAGGAATTGCAGCAGAAAGCATGAAGAACTGGGGCTTGCTGACTTGCCTGGTAGGTTCTTCCTCAGCTGTTCTCCTCATACCGCCCATGACCATGAGCTCTGTCAGTGGACGCTCCCACAGTGTCCTGGGCTCTCCTACCCAGTTATCAACCTGACAGACTCTGTCACAGGAATGCCCAAAGGCCACCCTTATAAAAAGACAATTACTCCACCAGAAACACAATTACTCCACCAGGACACTCTATTTTAGGTGACAGCATGCAAACTAAGACCAAATATTTGGGCAATGGAGGTGACTCCTATCATTAACCTCACTTATACACAAGCTGCCTGGCTTTTCCCCTCCCACCTACACCACGGATACCTTCTCTCTGGCTGGGCAGTATGGATCCAGACAGCAGGCCCAGATCTGAAGTCATCCCTCAGGTTCCTACCTTAGGTTTTCTTAGGAATAATAGACATCCCAGTGATGATTGGAAGGACAAAGTGAGAACATACCATGTTTGCCATTCTGGGTCTGGATTACCTCACTCAGGAGGATCTTTTCTAGTTCCAACTATTTGCCTGCAAATATCATGATGCCATTGTTTTAATCCCAGAGTTATACTCCACTGTTTAAACATACCATTTTTTTTTCTTATCCATTCTTTGGTTGAGGCAAATCTAGGTGGTTACCAATGCAGGTTTCTTCTTTTTACTCCAAAACTTCACCAGCATGAGATGTTGCTTGAGCTTTTGATCTTTGGCATTCTGACTTGTATAGGATGGAATCTTAGGGTTATTTTCATTTGCATTTCTCTGATAGCTAAGGATGTTAAACATTTCTTATAATGGTTATCAGCCATTAGAGATCCTTTTGCCTAAAATTCTGTTTAGTTCTGTTCCTTATTTTAAAAGCTGGTTCATTTGGTTTGATGAAATCCAAACTAACTGTATTAAAAACCAATAACATCTCTCTGTTTATTGATAGCAATGGGTTGTAAGTTCTAAGACTTATAGATATAAAGTGACATGAAGAAGTAAAGTTGGATCCTTAGCACACTGGTGCACATATATGCCTCATCTACAAGGAACAGTCTATAACACTGGCTCCAAATACACAAGGTGCAATTCTTTAAGAGCAACTGCAAATCCAGATTGTTGAAGAAGTTTCTGGAAATTTAGCTAGGGGTTAATTTGTGGAAATAATAAAATGGCACAAGCTCTTGAGAGCATTCAGTCCTTCCTGTCTGTTTCCAACTGGTTGTGATACAAAGAACACATTTATTGAACATTGCCTTCTTTAGTATCATAGTTTTAGTAAAGAGTTAAAATAGATGATTGGGTTAAAGCAATCTATGGGTTTATACTAGTTGTTAGTTTATTCCCTATTTCTACTGGTTTTCTCTCAGATATTTAATAGAATTGATTCCACAGTATCAGTAAACATAAATACTAAAAAATCTTACTGCTGCTATTACTGTTTGTCAACTGTGTGGATCTCACTGTGGAACTCTGTCAGACTGGTAAAGTTTGGGTTCATGAGATTATAATAGACCTGGTGAGATAGGATACAGCCCACATCAATGAAAAGAAAACAAAGCATATAAAATCATTATTTGATAATTTTCTCAGTTTTTCCTGACAGAAGACCTGAATAAAAATAAAGTATCAAGAAGTGCTTGCAGGGTCAGTGTCCATTCATTAAATGATCGCCCACTAGAAGCTCTTAGAAATGCCAGGAAATGCCTAAGAGGTACAAGAAAAAGTGAGTTCTGCAAATAAATATCAATGGATTATCTTATTCACTTTAATGTGTCAAATTTGGAGTGGGGAATGACTCATAAAGGAGAGTTATGCAGAATGGTAAAGAGATGAAACAAATAAGGCATCATTAATAAAAGCTCCACTCTTCCAGAGATGTCTTAAGTAGCTGATATCTGGGAGGTCACATCTATACTAACAGTGGGTTATATCTAGTTGTGTCAGAGCATGGAGGAGCATTTTTGAATGGATATTTTAGCATAAACGTTTTCAGGTCACATTAGACTTTCTGAACTCCTTCCTTTAGTTAGCATTGTTTTCAAGATTGATCCATGTTTATAGATGTATCAATACTTTGTCTACTATATTTTTTTAACCTTACGGGGGAAAAGCTTTCATTAATCTCATCCATCCATGAACCATGTGAACCCTGTGAATTATGAACATGTTAAGATAGGCCCATAGACCAGTAGATGATTTTAGATCCAGTAGTATGCAGGTAGTGAAACATGTACATCTAGATATATAAAATTTGGATTTATATGGGGTTGATCTATACTGAAAAGACAGTTCCTCTTCCAAAACTATTATTTATCAAGTGAAAAAGTCCCACAGATGTAAATCTTTCAGATAATATGTGATAATACCATGGCTCTTGGTTAGCCTCCAAAACTCAATGGTAAGGTCATTTTGCTGAAGACATGATATCCTTGAGTCATGGATGGAAGACATGGAGGACTCAATCTGGTACTCACCTATAAGATTCATTATAGTATATATTTGTATGTATATAATATAGTGTATTTCGATAAGTCATAAGGGATTAACATGAATCTCTTTCAAGAGGAAGTACACGCACTCGTATATATTTGGGGAACTGCTTGAGGGTAAAGGCCATAGAATAGCTTTACACAGAAAGCTATAGCTTTTTCAGTTTTTCTATTTTTATATTTTATATAATAAAACAGTACTGTATAAAAATTCACACAAAGTTGCTAGAGAGAATTCAAGTTCCAAGACTGTCCTGGGTCTGTGGTACAATCAGTTTTCTAAGGGTGCACTCAGATCAGTGTAACAGGCAGACATGACGTGGTATCTCATTATCTTTGGTAAAACTATTCTTGTTACTCCTCCTCACAGTCTCACTCTGATACCCACGTTGTGCAGGGTCTGCGATTCCTTGGATGTCAGACATTAAGGCTGGATCTACAAGAGGCAAGGACTGCCCACAGCAGTGACAGACCCTTGGCCTTCACGCCCACATCAGAATGACCCAGTGACCTCCACCAGGGGTCTCCAGGTCCCTCTGGATCAGGTAAGAAGCAATTGCTGGGGTACGGTAGAAACCGAGGCAATCTCTACAAGAACCCAGATGGTCACACTGTGGTGTGATCAGGCCAAATCCAGTCGCCACTAAGTAGATCCCATTGGTCGGTTGATGATTGCTGCTGATATGAACCCCTCACCCCATAGCTTAAAAGGAAGGGAAGGTTTGGGGTTCCACACTGGAGGGGAAGGGCAGCGAGCGCTAACAACACTAGACATTGATTCCCTGACAAATGTTTGCCATCAGACAGGCACGGCCACATGAACTAATGCAGGATTCGAACAGTGTACATTTCAGAATATCTTCAGACAATCTTTAACAGCTTAGTAACAGAGAAAACCAAGACCACTACCACCTACAGTGACATACTATTTCAGTGAACATCAGAATGCCAGGGCTAATCTTTAATCTTCTCGATACAAGGCAGAAATAATCCAAAACACAAAGAATTTAGATGGGACAGGGAAAGCAGTTGCCAACAGATTTCATGAAACCCATTAAATTCTGAAAAAATAAGTATTTTACATTTATATTGCTTCATGAAAAAGAATGCCCACTGGAGCCAGCTGTATGGATGGGTAAGTGAGGATACCACACAGTCCAGTAGGCAGGAAACAGCTCCCAGAGTGTCCAGCTCTTTTCACTGAAAGGGAAGACAGGACTGGGGGTGGGGTTTGGGGTGGGGAGAAGCCCTACATAGTCAAAGTCTTAAGGAAACCAGAATACAACAGGTTCCCAGAATGTAATACGCTCCGGGTTCCTAGAGCCTGCCATCCCCTTGATGTGAGGAGGCAGGACTTGGGAAACCTCAGTGACCGATTGTGCTTCTGATGCTCAGGGCCACACTCCACTTTCTAGAAAGCAGGAAAATTTTCACATGGCTTGGAATCCTCTTGGTTACATCCTCAAGACCACAACAAATCCCATGGAATTCCCTCCAACTAGTGGAAGCAGTGAGAGAGAGCACCACAGCCATCTTTGGGGTAGTGTGCGTGCATGCATGCGTGGGCATATGTGACTAAGGCATTAGAGAGAGGCTAAGTGAGGGGAAGGGGGGGGTCTTTTGGCTGCCCCATCTCCTTCCTCCTGGGCACAAGAAGGCTGCCTTGCTCTTTGTGGGGTCCCTCACCTCACTTCTTACAAGGAGATATGTGTGCAGGGGTGGGTATGTGACAGAGTACCACGAAGTCTCTGTGCACAGTGTCAATAATTTAGGTTTACATTTATAGCATACCTAATCTGAGAAAGACAGTGGGTAGAAGCCTCATAGCATTGAAATTTGTTATCTTTTAAATGCCCATTGGGTACATGCAAAATTATACCATGCTGTCTACTAGAACTAAAGTTCTTATCTTTATGATAAAATTCATAGATCATTTCTATCATTTCTTCATATTAAGGTAGCAAAATATTAAGCCATTAAAGTTATCATCACATCTGTAATGTCCCACAAGGGTCTTATGAATACGCTGGGCAATTCAGTCTTCTAGGTCAAGGATGAGAGAAGCATTGAGCCTGGGAAACTCTGTTTCCTTTCCTTCTTAGCCATCTGGCTGGCCCCAGCGCAGAAAGGGAAGAGATGTGTGCCTCCACACTAGGGGTGGGCCAGGGTTGGACGGCAGAACTCCCTGCAAGGTCTGGTGGGACTGGGAAGGGGTGTGGGCACTCCATTTAAGATGGTCTGGGTCCTTCCAACACCTGCAAAAGAGCCCTAGGCCAGGGCTATGGAGGCTCCAGACCATGCTACTCACGGGAGGAGCTAACACTGAGGTCTGGGGACATGGACTTTGTACAAATACATGAAAAGTAAACAGTCCTCAGTGAACCAACAAGCTCACCCATAAATCACCCAAAGGTGTCCCTACACACTGTGTTGCAATGTGTCCCTCTACACCGACATCTCTGTGGAGAGGGTACGGGCTGCGGGAGGACACGGCTCCCACGAAGGCCGTAGAGACCCACGCCTCCGCTCTATCTACATTCAGATCATCTTCCAGTGTTCTCGTCTACACAGTGAGCACCACACAGCAGTGGCGAACAGCTGAGCCACGGCCAAAGGGAGACTCATGGAGTAAGAAAGGGGCTACACACTCCGAATAATCCATCCGTCTGCTGAATCTAAGGGGCCTCCGGACTCTTCCAAAATCAGATGTCAAACACAGGATTAGTAAAACTAGTCACTATGTCGCCTTAAGCCAGTTACCCATAACGCCTGAATATGGCATTTCTTCAAAAAAGAAAACAAAACAAAAAAACATAAATCTAAAATCATCTTTAAAAGTCCCAGCAACTGAAGTAATTTTACAGCATCTCATCTCAAATACTTTAAGATTTTTTTCTAAATAAAATGGCTCCAAAAGAGCCTAATGATTCTTTCAAAATTTCATTTTAATTAAAAAAAAGATAAAAATGTAAAAATATGTAAAACATGCGGAGAGAAAAAAGTTGCTGCATCTGCATTTTGTTGTTTTTTTGAGACAGGGTCTCATAGTTCAATCCTGGCTGGGCTGGAATTCACTATGCAGACTAACTAGACTGGCCTCAAACTCCAATGGCCTCTGCCTAGAAATGTGGGCTACCACTGCTAGTCTAAATTTGAATTCTGAATCCTAAGGGTTAAGGAGGGCACCAGAACCCTGTGAAGGGACCCCACCCCATCAATTCTCTGATTTCACAGCTTGGCTCTCCCCTCCCCCCAAACTCTGGTTGGGCCACCAGGGAACAAAGAACAAAGTCATGAATACAAAAGTCCAAATTCAAGGCTTCTTTCTTGCCATTGCAGCTGGGTAGGTGTTTACATGTGCAAATGGAGGAAACCACTCCCCACTGGCATAAGGTGCCTGTCTGTGGATACCACAGCAAGCTCCAGAGTGTGCTCAGTCCCAAGGGCACCCATTGCTCAGCCTGTGGTAACCCAAGTCCCTGGGCAGCCCCAACCCTGTCATTTCTCCACTTTCTTGGCTTTCTTGAGGATGTCGCACTTTTTCCTGTTGGGGCTGCGACACTGCTCATCAATGCTAGGTATACATTCGGAGTGCCACACCTCCTCCATCTTCTCCACGGGGTAGATGGCATCCACGTAATGGCGGATGAGCCTCAGCCTCGTGGGGTCCAGCTGCTTCTTGTTGCAAGCCCCTGAGTGGTTGTACTGCAGTCGAAGGTTCTGGGCCGTGAAGAGTTCAGGGAAGAGCCTGACCAGGAGCTAGGCAGCGAAGTTGCCCACAGACAGGCTCTGCTGTAAGATCTCATGTACCTCCTTGTCTGACAGCAGGTAGAGGGAAGGCACCGGAAAGTCAGGAGGGGACCACCAGCACTTGCAAGGGTATTTTGCAAAAGTCTTTGCTGCTCCTTTCAGGAGGCAGCAGGGGTCCCTCAGACACCTCAAGGAACATCTCAAGGTTGATTGCATAACTAGCTAGGTCCTGGCACTCGGGCCAGGCACATGGACTTTGCATTGCTGCTGGTAGGAGCAGTGCTGCTCCATGTCCCTGCAGCGACAGTGCTAGTCCAGCTTACCCACAAACTCCAAGGTCCACCCGCGGTCCTTCTTGGCTCTCAGGTACAGGAGCTGCACATAGTGCCGGATTAGCCTGATGCGGGCAGGGTCCAGCTGCTTCTTGCCCAGGGAGCCGCTGCAGTTGTACTGCTTGTGCAGGTTCTCCTGCGTGAAGAGCTCTGGGAAGAGGTGCACCAGCAGGCGGGAGGCGAAGTTGCCAGTGGACAGGCTGCTCTCCTAGATGCTGCTCAGCTGCTCCCTGCTAGATGCTGCACAGCTGCTCCCTGCTCAGAAGGCAGTCTGCACCGGGCATCTCCAAGTCAGACTGGGGGATCTCTAGTTTGTCAAAGTCAATGGGCACCAGCCAGATCTTGGATCACCGGCCAGGCTGTCAAAGCTGTCCTCCACCTTGAACACCTAGATGTCCTCTGGCAGGCTAGAGGAGTCGTAGCAGTCGCAGAAAGCTATAATTAAATTAGATGACCATGCATATAGAAATGGAAAGAAAAAAATCAATTCTAAGAATGTGCTCAGGGTAGAAGCAAATAACTTGAAAAAGTAAACGAGTAATGAGAATAAGACCATTTTGCCCAAGGGATAACAGCTGTCAGGCACAACAATGTCTACATTATACTTCAGATTATACACAGTGTCCGTGTCCTGCATACATGTAGGCTATGTGTAATGAGTCAAGTTCTAAGATGGTCTAACATCCACATGATATAATGAACCAGATATTAAATGATAGTTATCAGTTTTCATCAACACAAGAATTTAGTGTGAACACTAACATCATTAAATGAATAGATTTCCTTGAGAAAGGCATGTCACAAAAGCAGATCTAATGAGTGTTTGGTGCATTGCAAGAGGGCTGGGGAGCAGGGCTTCTCCTACTTCAGTGGTTTAATACAATCGACCAGCAGCTGTTTACTACAATAGAGACAGACAATAACATTAAACAAGGGTCAGCCAAGTTTCAGGGAATGGTAAAGGGCGTGTTCAGCTTGTAATATGAAGTTTGGGCACCCAGAAGATTCAGAAAACACGAATACATGATGGGTAGAGAGGATATTATCTCAGAAACGGGATGTGTATTCAAGAAGTTAAACATTCATAAAGATACTGCATTCATACTAAAAATGCAAAATTAATACAGATTTCTGAAGTGTTTATATAATAATACAGAGGGCAGAAATGCCAGGGGATCTATTCACAAGGTGATGTATGGCTTTCCTTAGAAGACATGCTGTTTTTATAAAGTCACATGATTTCTTCCTTTGAATCATGGGAACTGTGGCACTTTTGGGCTACTAGCCCTAGGCTCATGTCTGAGATTGCGAGTTCATTATGTTTGCCTTATGATGTATTTATTTGCTTAGACAGTGTGTTTGCTACTTTATTAATTTGTTAATTTATTAATTTTATTTTTTAATTTATTAATTTGTTACTTTATTAATTTGTTAATTCAACTGTAAACTTGTAGAATTCTTTTATAATTATTTTTCTTCATTATTATTCTATGAGAATTATTTTCATTTATGTTAATGGAGCATTCATCTTGCTGTATGTATAGCTTATTTTTTTCACTTAAGCTTGACAAGGTGAGTGAGATGGGACTGCGAAAGTGTAGGACATGTGTAAGATTAAGGACCTTTTTCCAAATGTTCTTTGCAGAAGAGCAGGCAAGAGTTGGTAGATGCATCACCCCCACACATGAAAGACATAGGTTTTAAAAGAAGAGGAATTGCTATTAGCAGTTTTCTCCCTATAGAGTTACAAGGTAGAACTTCCTCTGAATAATATCACTTTTAACTCAAAATATTTCACAAAATTTTTGCAAATCCTCTGTGATGAGTTCCTTTAGTCATTCAGCAGCAATCACTCTGTTGGTCCACCATTTTCTCACTGTGTTTGACTGAAAGATCCTTGGAATATGGAGAGTCATAGTTACCCTCCTATTTCTTTAGTTATTTTTCTAGAGATGATCACTGCAAGGGGAAAGATGAGTTATTTCATACCCTAAGTTCATTCCTTTGAGGTGCTCATTTTTAAATTTACTTTATTTTCACAAGGCACAGGACATACACACAAAGAAAATAAAAAGTCCTTAATATTTGTGAGCTAATCTGATTTATATATTCTCAGTTGGTCTCCAGTCACTGGACTATCATTACAAAGATACGCCTTAGGTGGTGACTCAGGCCTTTTATCCCAGCACTCAGGAGGCAGAGGCAGGCAGATCTGCATGTTCCCAATATGTCTGGTCTACAAAATCCAGGATTGTCTGTCCTATATAAACACTGTATCAAACAAAATAAAAAGAAAAAACCCTAAAACAAATAGAGAACCCCACTACAACAAAACAAACAAACATAAAAACTGAACAAGATTTACCTTCCCCCAGAATGAACTGAAAATCATTATGACATTAATTTTACCAGTGATGTTTGGAATGAACTTCTGTCTTGACCAGTCACATATACAAAAAAATGAATTAGATGAGACTTAAGATGATAAAGCAATTATTACAACTACAAATTTAACCATGACTGCCTATTTCATCAGGGACCTTATAAAATTTCTCAAGAGCAGTTTTTATTAAACAATTTCCTTTCACATATTAATGATTATTATGTCTCAAATTGCTGATCGTCTAACCTACACATATAAAATGAATCATTTGGCTTGGAGCCCATCCTCTGCCACAGGGCTCCATGCCCAAATAGTGCTGGGAGAGAGCAAGCATCCCAGGGGTGCAGACAGGCCTGTGAGTGCAGGGAAGACCACTAGTGCTGCACAGAGGAGCCTGCCCAGAACCCTTAGGACACAGGAACCCAGGGGCAGCCTGGGACTTGAGCCTTGAGGTTTCTGTCTTAAGCTGGAGCCTGTCTTCTGCTACAAAGCTCCATACACAAATAGGGCTGAGAGAAAAGCCTCCCAGGGGTGCAGGTAGGACCACCACTGCTGCTGAGAGGAACACACCCTGATCCCTCAGGACACAGGAACCAAGGAGCTACCTGGGACAGGAAACTTCTGATTTATGTCTGGGCTCCAAGGTGATCCTGGGCCACAGAGCTACATACACAAATACCACCAGAAGATAGCTGGTCTCCCAGGAGTGACTACACACCTTCAAGCATGGGTAAGACCACCACTTCTATTCAAATTCCTAGCCCAAGATTGACCTGCTCAGAGTGATCAGGACATAGGAACTAAGGGTCACCTAGGGACAGGATCCTTCTGCTTTCTGTCTGCAGCTCAGAGCTGACCCTGGACCACAGCATTCCATAACGAAATTCCTCCTGGAAAGAACTGGTTTCCTAGGAGTACTGACCCACAGGCTTGCTGGATAGACAAGCCACAGTCAGAGACAACAAGGCCAGCAAACACCAGGGAAAACCATATAGCTAAAGACAAGCACAAGAACAAAAGCAGCAGAAACCACGGCTACACTTTGCATCATCAGAACCCAATTCTCCTACCACATGGAGCCTTGGTTACCCCAACACACCAGAAAAGCAAGACATTGATTTAAAATCACATCTCATGACGATGATAGAGGACTTTAAGAAGGATATAAACAACTCTCTTGAAGAATTACAAGAGAACACAGGCAAATATTTAGAAGCCCTTAAAGAGGAAACACAAAATACCCCTTAAAGAATTACAGGAAAATAAAACAAACAGGTGAAGGAACTGAACAAAACCATCCAGGATCTAAAAATGATAATAGAAACAATAAAGAATTCACAAAAGGAGACAATACTAGAGATAGAAAACCTAGGAAAGAGATCAGGAGTCATAGATGCAGGTATTGCCAAGAGAATACAAAAGATAGAAGAGAGAATATCAGGAACAGAAGACACCAGAGAAAACATTGACACAACAGTCAAAGAAATTGCAAAATGCAAAAATTGTCCTTACCCAAAACATCTAAGAAATCCAGGACACAATGAGAAGTCCAAACCTAAGGATAACAGGTATAGAAGAAAGTGAAGATTCCCAAATTAAAGGGCCAGTAAAAATCTTCAACAAAATTATAGAAGAAAACTTCTGCAACCTAAAGAAAGAAAGAAAGAAGCTTCTGTCTTCATCATAGTTAATATCAGCTGATAGGCTGTATTGAAATATTGATGGGCAGTTGCATGCCAACAATTATTCTTCATAGCCCAAACAGTCATTAAACTCTGTGTTCATATCTTGTCTCTATTGATAGGGAGAATAGATTTATTTTTAATTTATTTTAATGTTTGAAAGTGTTATTCACACATAAACTTTTATGAGATTGACACTTTTCTCCCCTCTCAATCTCCCAAATCTGCCCCCATCACTATTTCTGACCAAATCCATGTGCTCCTGAAAAATGGAACAGCGCCCACTTATTTCATCCCTGAAGAAATCCTACTCTCCTGTCCTAGGCAGCTGTCCGTGACCAATAGCTCCTGACTTAATGAATGATAGGACTTTATAAGTCCCTCCCTCATTAATGCCTGTGTTACTTGGAATAATCTTGTGTGTGTGTTGTGCATACAGTTAGAGTTGCTGTGTTTTCATGTGTGCAACAACCCTGTCATAGCCAGCCAAACTGTATTATTTGAGCTATCCATGACCTATAGATCTTACAATATGTTCTTCTCCTTCTTCTGATGTGTTCCCTAAGCCTAGGGGTTTGAGGCGGAGACATAGTTGTGTCACAGCTGAGCACTCAATGGTCTCTTATTCTATATGCAATTTAAAAAATTGTACTATGGGTTTCTAATAATCATTGTCTACTGTAAAGAAGGTCTTCTCTGGTGATGGTTGAAAGCTGTACTACTCTGTTTCTAAAGGTAAAACTAAGAGAGTTATACTATTTCCATACAGCAGGATATTACTAGTAAGATCTCCTTTAGGGCCTGTGCTCCAAGCACCCATGGGTACTTGGTTCAGGCAATAGTGCCAGTCATTAGTCTTGTGAAACTTCACATGCAGTGAGAAACTGGTTGGTTGTGCTCACACCATTCATACCACTATTTCACCTGGGAGCATGTCTTACCAGGCAGAAAGAAGATAATTGTATATGACAGAGTTCACAGTTGACTAAGTCTGTTGATTATTTTCTCCCATTTTAGCATGAAAACAATATTCTAGTAATATGAATACTAACAGGAAGGGACTACTGGTTAGCACCAGATTGATTTCTCCATGTCCTATGACTCAAGTATATAATATCTTTAGTGAAAAGACATTACTTACCATTAAGTTTTAAATGGTAACCAAAATTCATGCCAATATCCCATTCTTGGGGTTTGGGAAAGAACATACATACATGACTCAAAAGAAAACTTCCTGCATATGACTAGTACTGAACTTTTTGATAGACTGTTGTGTGTAGCAGAGAACCTTCACTCTCTTAGAGTAACGATATAGAATACCATATATATTATATATTATTTATATATAATATAATAAATACATATCCATATATAATGCATTTATATTATATAGAATAATTATAAAATAAATATAAAAATTATATATAATATTATATATATGCATATATATGCATACATACATACTTTTCCATCTACATACTCCTGAGTGTGAAGCTATCCAGTAGAGCAGCGTTCTACTTGGCCATGGTGGCAGACAACATAATCTCAGGATTCACAGGCTTCTTGGTTAGTTACTATTGATCAATTTTTTCCCAGGAGATTGCATATCATGTAGTCTGCACAGTATAGATATTTTATTAATATGAATATTTTTTAAGAAACAGAATGCTAAATAATAGATTCCAGACACAAAAGATTACATAGTGTATGACATCCATAGAACCTGAGCATAATTATGTTAAAATATTCATGTAAAAATACATCTCCAGTCCATACACAACCAGATATGATACAGTGGTCAGGGTAGTATGTGAACTCCCAGATCTCAGCCACTTCAGGCATCTCTGGAAAATGCCTCGTAATAGATGCCTTACTTCCATCTCTCCAATCCTATACACTCCCCTTCATTACCTCTCTCTTTTCCACATCTAAAATGCTAACACACTATTATAGTCCACTGATGTGTGCTTAGAGTGCAACACTATTTCCCTTCTAACTATTAGTCATTTGCTAACATGCATTAATGTTGCTAAAATTCTCTGTACAATAAGACTCAGGACATTAACAAATCCTTCTTCCCATTTCTCTCCTGCAACAACTGGCTGTGTTGCAGTTCTCACATAAAATCTTCCAAAACACCTGCTGACCAAACCCATACTCTGGTGTTTGGTGGTAACATCAGACATTCTTTCCAGGTCAGTCCTCACAGCATAGAAATCGGCTGAGACATATTATCCTCTTCTGGATGCTTTCAGTACTGCCAGAGGATCTAGCACACTCTTCTGGATGCTGTGTGTAGCTATATCTGATTCTGGAGTCTGGGTATTTGCATGGGGGAGCCAAAGGATCTCTTTTTGATATGTTTGGCATTGGAAGGGGACTAAAAGCCACCTTCAAAATACTTTGATTACCAAAAGATAATCTATCCCATTCTCTAGAAAAGGCACCTTGACATCAGATCAATTTGGGTGAGGTACTTAGCAAGAAGGCAAGAGCTGTCCTGTGTGGCATAGGCACTCCCTTCCTTACAGACTGTATGATAACATGGAGAATCCCTGGCATTGTCTGTGATGTTACTAATGTGTTGACTCCAACTGTTCTTGCATCATTCATTCAGGACCTTTATCGTTCACCCATAGACATGCCTACAAGACTGAGCAGCCTTCTAGGGAGAGAGAACAATGAACATACAGAGAACAGAAAGAGGCAGCAGCAAGATGAACTTTGGTGTTAGTGTAAAAGCACAAGAAGAATTAATGGTCTTGGGGAAGTCACAGTGAGTTCTGGGCATGGAATAGGGAGCTTCCTGGGGAAGGTGGGCTTGAGCTGGGACTTCCAGTCATGGGACTCAGGAGCATGGAGCTTCTGGGAAGCACTTTGTTTGGCAGAGATGCAGGAATTGTCAAGGCTGCAGTTGCTGTGCAAGAGCTCCTTAATGTCATTCTGACTGTCAGAAGAAGGCATCAGGAGGCAGACTCCTGCTCTTTGTTCCTAGGGCTACACCACAAGCTGACTTTGAGCTTGAGAGGCTCTCTGGATGCCTTTGGAACTGCATGGCAATCTGTGTTATTCCACCTTCTGGATACATTGGGTACTGGGGATCTTGCACCCTCTGCTGGATACTTTTCATAATCCATGGGGGACTTTCATCCTTTTCTTCCTGCTTTGAGTATAGGAAATAAATCTTAACCCATTCTTCTAGTCACTGAAGGTACTCCATTAAACAGGCCTCAAGGATTATGTGTATTCAGTATATTTCTTGTACTGACCTCATGCAGTGGCTGCCACATCCCGCCTCCTATAGATGGGACACTCTGGTGCTTAGTAAACTTAGCATCGTGAGCCCAGGACAGCACAGGTAGGAGTTCCCAAGTAAGGGATCCAGGGCTTGACGAAATCCCTTGTGGGCCTGGAGGGAAAGACTAGCCCTCTAAAACCTTCCCAGGAAGTCTGTGCACAATTCTTGGCCTACCTGATTGCTGTTATCTTTTTTTATATCTTCAGAACACAGATTCTCAGTTGTGGGTTCTTATAGCTACACAGATGCCCTGAGCATATAATCAATATTTCCAGGGAGAAGACTTAACATCAGGAGTCTCCATGAGATTCCATTGTGTCACCAAGGTGAACACATGGACTAAGAGCAGTGCTGCTTAAAGAGAGGATGCGTAACCTAGGCAACAGCATCACACAGAAACAGGCCCCACTGTGGTCTCCGGACTCTCAGGACGCACGGGGACATGTGCACGTGCACACTGGCACACACACATACAATTGGTCCTCTCTGAGGGGTACCACCTATCAATAGGCTTTTGCTGCACTGCATCCTTAGTGAATTCCTTTAAGTTCCATGGACATCTGAGAGCAAAAACAAGGAAAGAAAATAGCCCTGGATATACACCAAGGTCTCAGACATTCACATACTTTAGTCTTGGCCACAGGTAACCACAGCTTGGTGGTAATCAGCAGTAGGGACACCAGGACCTACTTGCATCCCATCAGATATTAGATGACATTGTCCTCCAAGCACAGCAAGGAAGGGCTAGCTTATGCCATCAAATCCAGTAGGAGTGCAGTGTGGACTGAGACCCATGACTAGCCACAGTGGTTGGGAAGGGGATTCCAGCCTGAGGATAGCTGCCATGATTTTAGGGGCATCTCTGGATTCCAAGAATTCATTCCCTCTTACACAGGCCACTATCTGGAACTCAGCATGGTCTCTCCTGGCCCTATGACACTCAACCATGCGAGGCCAGTTGTGTTTACATACCTAAAGAGACTGCTGGAAGGCTCTACATGGGAAGGCACTGAGCTGTTCTGGATGACCTGAGTGCTGCATGATGCTCTGTCACCCTCTTCTAGTCGCTCATGGAAATGCAGTGACTTTTACCTTTAATTACTCACACACTGCATGTGTCCTTTTCTCCCTCTGCTGGATGCTCTGGATACTGCATGGTGATGTATCCATGTCTTTTGTGTGTTTTGAGATCTTTCCCCCCTTTTAGATGAATTGGAGACTATATTGGCATATATTGGCATTTTCTAGAGAGTCATTGAGTGACACACATGACTATATAAACCCCTACATGGTTTCTCTATAGCAAGAAATTCAAGTCACCTTTTGCCCACTGCCAGTACTACCTGGGAAGCTATAGACCTCATTTGGATGCTGAAGTCACTGCATGGAAAGCTGTCACCTACTTCTGAAGTCTGTGTGTACTTCACGGACATGTGTCTTTCTTCTAGAAATTTTGTGTAAGGAAAAGGCAACTATTATCCTTTTTTTAAAAAATACACATATCACCTGATACCACTCCCTACACTGGGCCATCAGTCCTGGGTTCTAAACAACAGGCTTTGGAAGGAAAAAGATTGGAGAACATTCGTTCTAGCCTGACATGCTTTTACAGGCACTATAAGGAAAAGCAGAAATCTAAGATGGGACCTTAATAAAGATAAGCTGTAAAAACACTGAATCTCTCCCTTGGCCTTCCTTTCTCATATTATCTTAGTGAATATTGTATTTAAAGATAACACCAATCCTGTTGGTGATCACCTGACACAGCCAGAACCCAGGCATAGGGGAGGTACTATTTCTCTCTTTTTTTGTCTTTGAAACATAGTAAGGGCTCTGGTTCTAGTCTGTCTGCCTCTTAGCAAGCAGCCTGACTTTTGGACTTGGATTTGTGCCACTAACACTCAATTTGCTAAGTTTGTAAATCTGTGAGCCCCTTCTTGCACTGTCCTGCATCCCTAGGAGCCTCGAAATAGAAAATTCTTTGCACCATGAGGGGATGTTAGGAATCCCAGGGCCTCTGAGAATCTACCAGGGACTTTACAGACCTGGTTTCTATGGGACATGTAGAAGAAATGTGTTTCTGAAAGAGGTGGGTTTACTGTCATTTGTCAGATGATGTTTCTGCTGTACCTCCTAATATTTTGCCAGTACCATGGACAGTTAAACATGCATGGGACCCATATGTAGTACTTGGAGTTACATAGGTCTTTATGGTATCATCCTTTTGGTATCTGAATTTTCAGAAGTAGTTGAAACTTCTAGAATTTTGCTTTTCTCTGGATTTAGCCTGCCTCTTGGAGATACTGGCATGGATACTGTAGGCTGTAGTCTAGTGCTGTCTGGGAGCCATGCACCTATCAGGGTTTGCAGTAGTGGCAGATGGAAGCTTACTGAGGCTCACAATTTTTTGGTCCTAGGTCAGCACTGTCCACAGCCATCTCCAGAAGGAAATGAGAAAGAAAGGTCAACGTGTTGAGATGGTGGAAGAGACACCTGTAAGAGGAGCAGATGTGCTTCAAGAATCATGTGAGGAGGAGAGGACACTGTGAGGAGTCCCATGAGAAGATTTGAGACCTCTGGGAAAAGCAGTGTCAGGTAAGCTGAGACAGTAGACACAGGCCCTCCAACTATTTAAACACACATAAACACATACACACACACACACCCAGTCATACACACTACCATCCACCTACTTATCCAGTCATCAATGTAACATCCCATCTAGCTGTGCATTTCTGGGGAGTTGGCTTCTTGAAAGGTACTGGATGATTAGCAAGAAAACCCTCCTGCTATTCTAGAAACCGCAGGCAGTTAATGGAGGTAGTCAGTCACATATCACCTACAGGTCATTATGGTAGGCAGGGTGCTATGTAGGTACTTAGGGAGTGGCAAACAGCTTTGAATGAGTGCGGTCAGTGTCCCTTGTGTCATTTGCTTTTCAGGGGTTATGTGAGTTCACAGGTGGGAAGCAGCTTGCATGGAGGAGAGCCCTGGGAAAATATAAAATGAATGCAGATTCCCCCTCACACTGGACAGTGCTGCATTTCAGTAAAGAACTGTAGGTTATTTCACTAGGCTCCTACTGACTGACCTGGGTGCTGTTTTCATATTTTATACAATGCAGGGGGTTGAAAACTTGCTTGGGGTAGGTTTTGTGAGGAAACTATGATGGGTCAACTTGGAGTTAGCTGGAGGCTTTGTTAGGAGGCTTTCCTGAAAGATTGCTCTTGTGTGCTCCAGCTTTGCTGTGCAGAGGTTGTAACTTACTTTTAGGATCAAAGAGTGTCAGGATAAAATAATTGTCAAAGTGACAATAATGTGCAATCCAGGGTAGCAGAGTCTGGTGAGTCTAAGAACCTTGAAGACAGCTCAGAGGATTCAATATCTCCTCCTGCAGGAGAAAGATAACTGCAAGCCAGTATTTTCTCTGGCCTTTCTGAGTAAGGGAGAGATGTGTGCAGATGTGTGTGTGTGTGTGTGTGTGTGTGTGTGTGTGTGTGTGTGTGTACATTTTTGGTGCATATCTGGGCATGTGTGTAGGACATTGTTTGTAAAATATTGTCTGTGTGTATATGTTCAAATGCATGCACATACATGCATATATCCAGGTAAGGGTAAGCATCTGTGTACCCTTGTTGAGTGTACTGTACATATGGGTGCCTGTGTGGATTTTTGTGGGTGTTGCTACCTGTGTGTAGGAATATATATGTATCTGTCTCAGTGTCCCTGTGTGTATGTCTGTCTTTCTGCATGTCTGTGTGTGTGCACATACATGTATGTGTATGAACATGAATATTCTTTCTTTTCTTCTGGTCATTCTTTTGATAGTTTTCTGTGCCTATATACACTGTATATACTGACCAAGCTGAATATAGGTTGTTTTTAGGCCCTGTTGAGTAAATTTGCTGCATTTTTATGAATTAAAAAAAGTTCCAAGCCTTCACACTTAAGTCTACCTTTTTTCAAGCAGATATGGTATCAAATTCCTGTCGCCCCAGACTACAAAGGCACAGATGGCTCTCTGTATGCTCCATACACCATGGGCTACAATCATGAATTCTCAGCCAGACAGTGTGACACAAGGGAAAGTATTTTGGAGAATGGATGTCATGGGCTACTCTGTGGATAACCACTTCATGATGGAAATGCATCTGTACTGTATCTTTTAGGTCATCTATTTAGAAACCCCTAAAATATGGTATATGGCATTCACATGTTCCTGCAATAGGCATGCAGACTAATTTAATGAGAATCACAGCTCTATTGCTCTAAAGCCTCTCAGGAAATGACTATTAATTCAGGATGCATACAAAAAATCAGGAAATCCAGAGCTATCTGCCTCTCATTTCCTTGATATACCGCATTGGTGATAAATATAAAACAGACATAATGACTTCCCAGATAAAGACTTCCAAACATTCCATGTTGAGATTTCCCATACCTTTGGAGACATGGCTTTATTTATAGGTAATTTTAGTGTGAGTACATATTTGGAACATTTTGTCTTTTGTTTGTTTAGTTGGATTTGGAGCATTGCAAAACATTTCTTTTAATTTTATGTATCTTTTGCTTCCTGGATGTCTGTGCACCACATACATGCAATTCCTCCAGGGGCCAGAAGAGGGCATGGTATTCCACCTAGAGCCAGAGTAATGAGATTGTTAGCTGCCCTCTGGGTCCTCTGGTGGATAGACAAGTGAACTTAATAGAAGAGCCTTCTCTCCAGTTCCTAATCTGCATTTCATTTTTTGTCCTTCAAGATTGTGTGGTTTTTAATTGAATGAGATCAACCCTAACTAAAGACGGAAGTTTCAGGAAACATGTAGGTACAGATGGCATGCTAATTTTCTTAGGTTACCAGGCATTCAGGAGTGGAACTGTGGGTTCAAGATAATGCCCTAGAATCATTTATTGTAATGGTTTGAACAGACCTGTGAATGCTCATCCTGCATAACCATGCAGAGTAGGTGTGAAATGCCTAATTGATGAAATGCTGAATTGAAAATATCCTCCTGGGGGCAGAGGCAGAGGGAAAAACCACCATTTAAGGCCAGCTACCCAGTGTTGGGATGGCACTTCACCCCAGCCTGCATGGGTGGAGCCTGAAGCAGAGGTCACACACCTATGGTGGAGAGCACATCTGGACACGTCTGGGAAGGGAGAGAGATAGTAGATGTTCATCTTTAAGCACAGAAGATCTCAGAGTTTACTGAGGAAGTGTTTCTTCCAGTGGATGCTTCATTCTGTGAAGTTCCCCTGGACCGCATGTGATTTCTGAGACTAACAGTGAGTCAGAGACTAAAATGTGTAAAGAAAATACTCCCCTGGATCCCAGAACTGGTGCTGTCTAACCAGGGCTATTAAGTAGAAGCCTGAGAAGGATTGGGGGAGGGGTTCAGTTGCTCTCTTTCATTGGTCACATTCTCTAAGCTGACACTGACAAAGAAAGGGACACCTGTAAACACACAGGAAACCAATCACCAGCATGTGATAAGGGTCTTCTTGTCCATCTTTCCATTCAGGAAGGAGCCTGGGTATTACTTACTTGTTGGTATTCAGTATAGTGCTTGACTATTTTGTTAAATGCTACCAGTCAGGAAGATTGATTTGGCTTCTACTACTACCATTTGTGCAGGTAGATAACAGCTTGTCATCAACTTTAAACAACTAAATTCTCCCGAGTATGCAGTGTGGACTGAGGACCTTCTATTTCACTTTCAGAGAGATATTCCTAGTCTTGAAAGCATTCTGTAAGGCAGTCTCAGAGACCAATCTTGTAGCAGCCAAACTGAGCCTCAAATTGACAGTTGCCTTGTAGATATTGTAGCAGATGAATGAAGTTACAGGCCAGGAATGTAACTCAGGTTGCACGGACTTGTACTAGGTTCAGTCATAGCACTGTGAGGTCAGAGAAAAAGAAAAATTGCCCCATTGCAGCCAGAGGTGTGCAAGACAACACACTGTGATGCTGTGTGGAGGTTTTAAAGTCTGCCAACCTCCCCGTAGATCTCGACACCGACTCCATATCGTGCCCTTAGTTGAGCAGCTATATTCTCTGGGGCAAGTTTTTATCCCTGGTATAAACCAGAATATGAATATAGATACATAGCTTATTAAATTCTGTGTCTGGGGTGATTGCATGATGATATGCACTATCTGCCCTGACACATTAAGTGGCATCAGGAATAAGTACATACTCTCCCACTGAGGCCGGACAAGGCAGCCCAGCAAGGGGAAAGAGATCCAAAGGCATGTAAGAGAGGCTAAGTCAGAGACAGCCCCACTGCAGTTGTTAGGTGACCCACATAAAGACCAAGATGCACATCTGCTACATACGGTTAGGACCTCTAGATCAAGACCATGCATGGTGTTTGGTTGATGGTTCAATCTCTGTGTCCTCCCATGGGCCCAGACTATTTGACTCTGCAGGTCTTCTTGTGGTTTCCTAACTCCTCTGGCTCTCACAACCCTTCCCCCAACATTTCCACAATACTCTCTGATCATGGTATAGTATTTGGCTGTGGGTCTCTCCATTGTTACATTTAAAGGGTGCTGAACGTAGCATTCCATGAGAGAGACTGCCAGCAGCAGTCCAGAATGGAAACATCTCAGAAGCCTGAAGCAGCTACTTGTAAAAAACAATGGTGTCTGGGGCCCTGATAAACAGGAGACACATCTTCCCATGGGACACACCATCTGAAATAAAGGACTGCCTGCAGTTGTCTTTGAAATATCTCCGTAGCCTGAGGTAGCTCTTTGTAAAAAAAAAAAAAAAAAAAAAAAAACAGATGTTTCCTTCTCTCCTAACCTTTGCCCTGTACAATGGCTGTATATATTTCATTTTTGCATGACTGCTTTTCAGTTGGCCTTGGTGTATACTTTTTCTATTATATCTGAATTTGTTTTCTTTCTTCTTCTGCTCTGGTGTGTTCTGTCAAACTAGATGTTTCTTGATGTAATGATTGTTAAACAATTAAAAGTTGAGGTGTAGGGGCTCAGCACAACAGAGTCCTAAAGAAATGGAGAAGTCCATTCAGCCAAGATCAGGAGAGGCTTGATCTCATTTTCAGAGTCACTGCAATGGCAAGATTTTGACTTAGCAGCAGGTGCATTGTCTTATGTCAGTATTCTCCGCACTGCCCACTTTCCTGTGGAGTGTCGGTGCTGAGCTCTGCACTATGAACCAGGAACTCCCTGTTTCCTGGTGTTACTGCTCCCAAACTGGCTTCTCTGATGCAAAGAGCAACTTCAACTCACATAAAAAACTGCTTTTGCCCTGAAAGCAAATGGGTGCTTCTAGTTGGTGTTTACAACAAATAATACTCAGTGGTCTTCCTTTGATCATCCTGTTTTTTTTCTGTCTCAGGATGCATGAAGAAAAACAGATTTGATGTGGAGGAGATCAAGTGCAAATCCACATGGCCTTGGAAACAAGACTCCTTCTGACAGATCCAGTGTGTTTTGAAAGGACTCACTGGAGCTTCCCAGGAATCACTTACTTGTCTAAAAAAAATGCTTCTTAATATTCTATGAGATCTAGTATGGTAAAAGAGCAGCATCAACCATCCTTCTCTATGCCCCATCTTAAAAGTAAACATTCTCCACCAGAGGTGTGTGGTATCTGCTGTGGGCTACATCTACCCTGGCTAGTATGAAGCTTGCTCTTAACACTGATTAAATGGCAGATTAAAAAGTTACCCTTACCACCTCCACCCTCAGGAGAGTTTCCCAGTTCTGGATTTCCTCTGATGGAGCCAATCTGCATTGTCATACAGAAGGAGATATCAGAGACCTGCTCCAACGCTGGCAATAACAGATGCTGAGGCATAATCCTGTATCCAGTAATGCCTTATGGGATGGTTTGTACATGCTTGGCCCAGAGAGCTTATGACAGGTCACTGGAAGAGCATAGGTGGAGGGGAAGACCCCAGTATTTTGGAAATGCCATCACCATGAGATGATCAAGAAGAATAGCAGCAGCAGTGGTGTGGATGGACCTGAGTTTAGATTGCTACAGAGGGCAGAAATGGAGAAGTGTTGCCAGGTCTTTGGAGGAGCCTCGAGCATCATGTGTGGGTTGAAAACAGTGAAACAATAATTTGTAACATTGAAACTACCTTGGAGACTTCTAGATGTTTGAGATGTCAGAGCCCTGGGCTATCTACTGAGGAAAACTGATAAGAGGGAGTGGAGTCAGCACAAGAGAAAGAACTTTGTTGCAGTCAACAAAAAAGAAAAGGGAGTTGGAGATCTGAAGGCCCCTTTGACATCAGACATGGAGATGGAGACTTTGGAGTTTGCCAAGCGAGTTTTCTGTCTTGCTTTGTGGATTACACTTAAGTGATTGGATGAATCTCAGAAGAGACCTTGAACTTTGGACTTTTAACTTTGTTGAGATGGCTATAGACTATGGGGACTCTAGAAGTTAGACCAAATGGATATTGCATTATGTTGCTTAGCTGTGGCCCCAATAGATTCATAAGCTTGAACAAGCCTATGAGAACAAGGAAGTAGGCTATGATGGTTTGTATATGCTCAGGCCAGGAGATAGTACTGTTACATATTAGAGTAGGTATGGCCTTGTTGGAATAGAATTGTCACTGTGGGTGTGGGCTATAACACCCTCATTCTGGCTGCCTGAAAGTGAGTATTCTGCTAGCCATCTTCAGAGGAAGTTCCAACAGGACCATGCCTTTCTAAATGCTTCCATGCTCCCACATTGATGATAATGGACTGAACATCTGAACTTGTAAGCCAGCCACAATTAAATGGTGTCCTGTTAAATAATTTCCTTAATCATTGAATCTGTTCTCACCAGTAAAATACTAAGACATCCTACACAAATACTTGGATTAAATTATATAGAAAATTAGCATGCATACCCCATGTATGTGTCCCTATATATCACAAGAAACACTTTCTATAGGTGTGGCACAAGGGAGGACAAAAGTCTGTGTCAGGAGTGGAGAGAAGGCTCATCATGTGAGAACATGTTTCTCAAAGACCCACAGGGCATCTGTCTTAGGGTTTTACTGCTGTGAACAGACACCATGACCATTGCAAGTTTTATAAAAGACAACATTTAATTGGGGCTGGCTTACAGGCTCAGAGGTTCCATCCATTGTTATCAAGGCAGAAACATGGCAGCAACCAGGCAGGCATGGTGCAGGAGGAGCTGAAAGTTCTACATCTTCATCTGAAGGCTGCTAGTGGAAGACTGACTTACAAGCAACTAGAGTGAAGGTCTTAAGCCCACACCCACACTGACACACCTACACCAGCAAGGCCATACCTCCTAATAGGATCACTTCCTGGGCCAATCATATACAAACCATCACAGCATCTCACAATCCTCTATCACTTCAATTACAGCTGAAATCCAGTGACCTCTTCTGGATTTTGGGGAACGGCATGCAAGTGTTATAGAGACCTACAGAAGGAAAGTCACCCATAAATATAAAATAAATCAAATAAAACACGGGAGAATACTAATAGATCATATGGAGCTGTATTTTTTTTTCTCAGATTTTACAAACATCTCGAAACTGAACAGTGAACTGCACACTGAGCTTCTGTTAAAAACCCAAAAGGAACCAAATGCATTGTCAAGCAGTAAAATCATCTTCATAATGAAGTGGATGAACAAAACAACCAAACAAAACCCTATCTCCAGAAAGGACTTGGAATTTATTATCTCTACCAGTAGTTACCACTGATAGTATATTAGAGGGAAAGGACAATCATAAGATTCTCCATTTTCTGGTAGTTTCTATATTCCCTGAGACTATGTTTTATTTACTAAGAGTTATTACAAAAATACTGATGTATTTCCCAATAACATCTTACACACTATCGTGCATAGAATTTTAGTAGTATCTAAATATTTGACAACAATGATACAGCATGGGTAATATTTGGTATCCACACATTTAGACATTCTATCTACACTGAATGTGCAACATTGTTTGTAGTTCAGTCTGGCTGGGAAGTCATTATGGTGCCCAAGCGCCGTAAGAATGCCAATTTCCATCTGTATCTGAGAGCTGTGGGATTTCAAGACTGTGGCACCACATCTGAATAAAGAAGATTCTTAGGAGGGAAGAGTTGGAGATAACTGTTTTATTAATAAGAATACATACAATTTACTCAAAAGAAACTGAGAGCATGTGGTCAATATGTACAGTGTATAGCCTTAAGAAATTATCAAATCAATTATAAGAATAAAACAACAATAAATATATAACAAAACATCAAATGAAAACATGAAAAACCAAATCATGAGAACATGAAAATATGAAAAACCAAATAATTAAAGTAATCAAAATTCAAACCAAAATGAAAAAACAAGAATTATGCTAAGGATCATTCTTTGGCTGCTCAATTTGCAGCACAAACTTAGAGCCTGTGGCTGCCCTTGGCAACATTATAAAAAAGCACTTACTGATGGTAAGAATCTTTACAAGAGGAATATAAGCAGGTCTCTTTTTTGGAGTGTGTCTTTGAAGGATCTGGCCACCCCAGTCTAAGCAGAAGACATGTCACAGTCTTTGGCTCAAGGTCTTTGCAATTTCATTGACTGATCTCGATGTAAATATTCCTGATGACACATCAGGACAAGAAAAAATTTTCACTCTCAGACTCTTCCTGGATGTCCAGCAGCTCTTGGTGTGTCTCTTAACATGTCCAAATACTGCACTCTTGCTGAGCCAGACACTAGATGAATGTAAGTCCTATTCACTATGAAAATAAAGTAAAGAAAGAAAATGCAGCCTACGATACCCATGATTACTAGGGATGAGATGAAATAATGGTGTATTTGCTGCACACACTCAGTGCTCTTCCTACAGCAGTGCTCCCCAAGGGAGATCATTTCCTTGTCTGTCCCATGTTCCAGATTCTGATAGAGTATTTCACACCTAAGGAAGGAAGGGACAAAAGCCTTGTAAGAATTTGTCAATTCTGCTGTCCCTCTCACACCAGCTCTACTCGGCTGGACAATCCAACAGGTCCTATCAGCTGAGGTCATTCCCTGCATCCCCATGGGTCACAGAGCACCTGGGCTTGGGTTTTTTTCTCTGCTTTTAAAAACTGCAAGAAACTGAACTATGAACTACACACTGTACTGGAATTTTACAACACACCACATTTGTCTTATAGTCCAGGTAAATTATACAGAATAATAACATTGCAGCAATGTTTGAATCTGAGTTCAAGAGAGATGTGAGCAACCTAGAAACCCACGGGGATGCCTTATGTGGAACCTGCCAAGAACTGAAGGGAAGACTACTGGCCAGCACAAACCAGGAAGTGTCAGGTTTATCAAGAGATCTAGACTCGAAGAATTAAGTAAATGAATGACTGGACAAAACCAGATGTCATTAATTGACACTCCCAACACACCCAAAAAAATAAAGTTCAGCAGTAATGCATACACACACAAACACACACACACACACAAACACACACACACAAACACACACAAACAAACACATACACAAAACAAAAATTATAAGTGAGCAGAAAACAGTAATCTGTCATGCTAGAGGAATGAGAAGATTTAGACTATAGAAAACAGAAGTTCCAAGTGTGTCCCACAACTATAGTATTCTTCTTAGAGGAATTAAAATCCCTGGAGAACACACTTCTTCATCATAATTTGGGGTATATAAGGAGAAATTTTTTCAGAAAGCCTCAAATATCTCATACCAAACATTAACTTTTGAGAAGCCTTGGCCACATGCCTGATCATCCAGCCAGTTCCAGACTTTAAGGTCCAGGGACAACCAACCTCTCCAGCAGCACTCAATGGAAATAGGATTGACAAGCTGCTCCTCAGGCTCTGTTAATGTGACCAAAGATCTATGAAGCCTGAAGAAACCATCTTGAGATAGCAGAGAAAGGGGAGGGGGAAAGAACAAAAGCTGACAAAAGACACAGTGACATCCACTTATGTGTCAATTCCACTCTGCTCTCATCCCTGCAAACCACTTCCTACCTGCAATCGCACATGATCCCTGTAAAGCAAAGGAGGTACAGGCCTTTACTTCTCCCTTCAAAGCTCAGTGCTATTCTAAAGAAGGGCTCCAACACAGCACCCATCACACTTAATGGCATGTAGTGGGGTGCTGTGTAGTCCACCTATCTCCATTAATGAACTGCAGATTCTAGTAGAGTAGGAACATTTGCTTATAAACACCCAGTTTCTCAAAAAGGCCTACCTCCTCAGAAAGCCTTGTAAATGATCACATAAATGAACACTTGGATGAGACATAGGAGAGTGCCTGGAGAAGTTGGTGGACAGTTACATTGGTTTGTCTATGTTTTTGGTTAGACATGAGGGCAAACTGCCTCTGATGCCTCATCCTACCTGCTGCTGCTGGGCACATGGCAAATCGATGTTCTTGCTGGCCTCCTCACAGAAAGTCTTTTCTTCCCCAACACATTCTTCTGGTTCAGCCTGCTCCACCAGCAGCTTTCTGTTCTCATTCTGCAATATTCTTACATTCTCCTTCTCTTGTGAACATGCATTCAGGACATGGTAGTGCCTGATGCTGATCCAGAAACAAAATAGTGTGAGTCCCAGCCAGTTTCCATTTGCCTGCCAGTCCTCAAGTATCCTGATCCCTGCAATTCCCTGATCCCCAGACAGCTCCAGTCTAGAGTCCACAGTATACATATCAGCAAAAAATTGAGGGAGGTAAAATTCAGAGAGTTGTGTAACATGCTAACATTCCACAGACTCAAATTACTTCAGAAATCTCAGACACCTAGAGGGTTTCATGAACATCACAGAAGACGAAATGTTCCTCATGGGTGCTTCTGTGTCCATGGTACTAAGAAACCATCAGTACCAGAGGACAAATCGTCTCTGAGAGAGAAGATAAGACCCAACAGATATACAATCTTTCCATGTTTGTCAGGGATCCCAGATCTTTAAATGTCCTGTTAGAACCCTGGAGGTTGAGGTTTACCTTATATTTCCAGCATGGTGGAAATGTTTTCTATGCAGAGGATCCTGAATTTGGACTTATAAAGATCAAATGGTCTTGTACACTCTTCACCCTTAGGACAACTGAGTCCAAGAGGTACAAATTCAAGACCTTTGCCTCAAGGCAGGGTTCCTATTATGGAAAAGATAGTATAGAACCAGATCCCTTATTTTGTTCAAGGTCCTACAGGGTCAGAAGCATTCCCTGACTTGTGCTGGGGACTCATCTTTGTCAATGACTCACCTGTAGTTATACTTATCTTCTATCACCTCCTTGTACTTCTCTATGGCATCAATTATTGACTGGTTCTGTTTTTCCATATCCATCCTTATTTTTTCGTGTTGTGATTTAATGATGTCAAATTCAACATTCATCCTGTGTTAGGGCATGACCAAAGGAGGAAAAAATCCACTGAGATATGAATTCAAGAATCATGTGCAAACAAATTTGCTGGCTCAAGTGGTGGTCACATGTAGAAAAATGCAAATAGACAAATTCTTATGTCCTTTTACAAAATTCAAGTCCAAGTGGATCAAAAATCTCCACATAAAACAGATAGACTGATATTTATAGTGGAGAAACTGGGGAAGATTCTCAAACACATGGGCACATGGGAAGATTTCCTGAACAGAACACCAATGACTTATGCTCGAAGATCAAGTATCAACATATGGGACGACAAAAAATTGCAGACTCTATAAGACAAAGGTCCCTGTCAATAGGACAAAACAGCAACCAACAGATTGGAAAAGTGTCTTTACACATCCTGTTTCTAATAGAGAGCTAATACACAATATATACAAAGAACTCAAGAAGATAGGCTCCAGATAATCAAATAACACTATTAAAATGGGGTACAGGTATAAACAAAAGATTTCAACTGACGAATATTTAATGGCCAACAATCACATAAATAAATGTTCAACATCCTTAGTGATCAAGGTAATGCTCATCTAAACAACACTGAGATTATACATCACAGAAGTCAGAATGGCTAAAATCAAAAACTCAGGTACCACACATGCTTGATAGGATGTGGAGAAAGAGAAACACTCTTCCATTGTTGGTGGGATTACAAACAGTTACAACCACTCTGGAAATCAGCCTACCTCAGAAAATTTGACATACTATTACTTGAGAAGCCATCTAAACCACTCCCGGGCATATTCCCTAAAGATAATCGCACCTACAACAGAAACACATATTACACTATGTTCATAGCAGCCTAATTTATAATAGCCAGAAGCTGCAAAGATGTCCTTCAAAAGAGGAATGGATACAGAAAATGTGATACATGTACACATTGGAGTCTCTCTCAGCTAATACAAAACATGAAATCAAGAAATTCTTAGGCAAATGGATGGAACTAGAAAATATCCTCAGTAAGGTAACACAAACATAAAGAAACACACAAGGTATGCACTCACTGATAAGCAGATATAAGCCCAAAACATCCATATAGCCAAGGTACAATTCACAGAACACATGAAGCTCAAGAAGGAAGACCAAAGTGCGGGAGATTTAGTCCTTCTTAGAAATTGGAAATAAATAATGACCAGAGCAAATACAGAGATAAAATAGAGCAGAGCTTGAAGGAAAGGCCTTCTCAAGACTGTCCCACCTGAGGATTCATCCTGTATACAGTACCAAACCCAGACTCTAATGAAGATGCCAAGCAATGCTTGTTGAAAGGAGCCTGAAATAGCTGCCTCATGAGAGGACCCACCACAGCCTTACAAATACAGAGGCAAATGCTCATAGCCAATCATTGGACTGAGAATCTGTTGACAGATGGAGGAGTTAGAGAAAGGCCTGAGCAGACTGAAGTTGTTTTTCAACCCATAGGAAGAACTACAATATCAACCAACCGGTACCCCCAGAGCTCCAAGGATTATGTCACCAACCAAGAAGTACAGATGGCTCCAGCTGCATATGTAGCAGAGGATGGCCTTGTCAGATATCAATGGCAGGAGAGGTCCTTGGCCTTATGAAGGCTCAATTGATGCTGCAGTTTAGGGGTGGGTGTGAGGGAGGATGAACACCCTCAGAGAAGCAGGCGGAAGGAGGATCGTATAGGTGGTTTCTGGGATAGAGGAAAACAGGAAAGGGGATAACATTTGAAATGTAAATAAAGAAAATATCAAGTAAAAAATAATCTCATGTGAAAAAATTTTATTCTGGACTTGCCACACCAAGTATATACCACATACTTGCTCCTTCAAAGTGGGCACTATTGGTGCTGAGTTAAGCTTATTTTCCTGGTTACAGGACAGCAGAGATGGGACAAAATGGAGGGAACTGACATTCAAGAACTCTCAGGCAGAGCCTGTGGGAACGGACTAGTTCTCAGAGAAGTTTCCATTAAACTGTATCACAGGTTTCAGTCCAACAAACATATGTGATGATTTTCTCATATTTTAAAGACAGGGATTCTCAATTCTTGCTTCCTATTGTTAATGAATTTCCAGAGGTCATAACTAGTATTTACAAGGGGAGAGGCTTTCTAACACCTCCTTCCCACAGAGATTCATATGGGACACAAGAAGCAAGGTGATCAATTTGGGGGTCTATGGGCTCACCACTTTCATTACCTGCAAACTACACATCAGACAAATCCTCAGACCCCATCAAAGGTCCCACAGTGCCGGATCCTGAACAAAAGACACACAACTGCATTCACGCACACATAAACATAGTAGAATGCCAAATCAATCCAGGGAGCTGCCATAATCTCAGAGTACAATGAACAAAATCAGAGTAAAGCAGTGATGACCTGAAGCCATTGCATTCACACACTAAGAGGCAGTAATTGTGACCATGTACTTCCAGCTGTTTAAAGAACCAATCAGACTACAAACAGCTCAAGGTCAAATACAATAGAGGATGGCCATAAACACATAGCACATGACTTATCCTATAATTCAACAGTTGTAATGGCTTCATAAATATATAATCAAAGATGATACACTCCAGTCATGGGAGGAAATGAGGGTAACAGAAAGGACACAATACAATCTACAGGGGACTGGATGTAATCACTACCTGTAGTTCAAATTATTATACTTGTAAAGATCCAGGATTCGACAAAGTCCTTCCTTCTCAAACCGCATCTTCTTGATATCAAAATCCAATGCTTCTAATTTATTGTTTTGCTTCATCTGACTTGTTATGTTTGAATTTTGGGGTGATGTTTTCCTAGTAAACCCTGAAAGTAGATAAACACAAATGAATTTGTGTAGTTGATGGCCAGGGGCAGGGAACCATTCTGAGTCCCAAAAGTAAGGTTTAGGAAGAGAAAAGCAAGAGACAGGGTGAACCCCTGAAAGAGTAGAAAGCCATGTTTGAGCTAGTCTGCTAAACTATGTACCTCTTCCCAACCACCTTTGTCAGACATATGTTACAGCACTTATTACAGGCCCCCTGAACACCATAAGCTTTCTCAGACATAAATATCTTTGGAACATTGTCAGCTCATATCAGATGTTATGCAGATAAATCCTGAAGTTCATAGTGCTTAGCACCTTCAAGCCCTAATGATTTGTGTTCAAACCCTAAGGGTCTAGAACTCAACACATGACCCAGGAAGTCTCCTCTCAATTATTTTAATAAGAGACTGATGTATCTTACAGTAATCTAGAGGATGAAGTGCTCCCACTCCCTACCAAGGAGAGACACATTGTTATTTTCAAAGTGTGTCCTCCTGGCATTCATTGACACCCCAAAGGAAATTAAATAGCTTCCAGAAAAGTAGCTGCAGACGTCTTAAGTCCTGGCAATCTGTCACACTAATCATCAGGAATTTTTGATTCTTGTTCTGCAATTGACAAAGTTCAAGATTCCTGCTTGTAAGAGCTACTCCTGGAAGTTCAAGCCTACCTCTTCCTGAAAGTTCCCCAATTCTGCCCAGGACTCACTGTGCCTTCTCCAAAAAGAATCCATTCTTCCTTTTTTACAGGACAGGTTGGCAGATTCCTTCTGCCTTGGTCTGGTGTCTCCTTGATCACTATTTTCCCTTCGAAATAGCCTCCGCAGCCTCGAAAACATGGCTCTTTGTGAACCCAACAGGCACTGAAGGAATAGCCCACAGGCAGTTGCTGTTACCACAACACAGGTGACATCACAGAAGATTCTAGTTCTCTCCTAGATACAGGAGAATGTCCAAGGAAGGCATTACTGATGATGTCACTGGGAAATGCCATGAGCTGCTTGTTAATAAGCTCTTCTCAAATTGACCAATTTCTGGGGTGCCCTTTCCTGGAGCCTCTCATTTGACCCAGAGAATACTCTTTGGCAACCTTTCCTTCCAAAGCTAGAGATTTCTCTCTGCTTAATTAGATGCCAAGTGCTTTTGATGGGGAGAGTTAGTTAGGACCCTGACATGGATAAGAGATTGTTCTTAGCACCCAAATCTCTAGGTACCATAGATGTGGGAGATTGTTGTCAATAATAAATATACCACCTGATTCAATTCATATGACATACAGAACAATTCCCCACATTTACCCTTTTGGCCAGATACCAATATCATTCTCCTTTACCCTTAATTCTTTTTTTTTCCAAACAATTATTTTGTTCACTGGATATATTCTATATTTACAATTCATTTCCCTTTTTCTGGTTCCCCACCCCCCAAAGGTCCCACATGCCCTTTTCCCTCCCCCTGCTCCTTCTTCCACCCCTTCCCTTTTCTCTGTTCTTGTATTCTCCTACACTGATGCTTTGATCTTTTCCAGCACCAGTGTCCAGTCCTTTCTTTTTGTCAGACATCATTTGGTACGTGAATTGTGTCTTTTGTGTTCCAAGATTCTAGGCTAATATCCACTTATCAGTGACTGCCTCAAAATGTATGTGACAATAGAGAATGGATTGAGAATCAGAGACCAGGTCTTACCAAGATCAAAGTCATAGACCAATAAGAAAATATAAATAATAAGCCATCATGTGACATGAATGTAGGAGGCCATGGGCCATGAAGGATGGTCCTTTGTCTTCAGACTGATCTATTTCCAATTTTCTGAGGAACCTCCATATTGACTTTCAGAGTTGTCATTGAATTTTACAGTCCCAGCAGAAATGACGGAGTGTTCCTCTTTCCCCACACTCTCAACACCATGTGCTTTTATGTGAGTTTTTGATCTCAGCCATTCTTCCATGTAAATTACACCACTTCACACCAATCTCAAGGTCTTATTGGTTTGCATTTCGCTGATGTCTAAGGATTTTGATCCTTTTTTAACAGCTTCTCTCTGCCATTCAGGATACTTCTATTGTTATTTTTTGTTTATTTTTTTAAAAATATTTATTTTATGTATAGGAGTACACTATTGCTCTCTTCAGACATAGCAGAAAAGGGCACCAGATCCATTATGAGGTGGTTGTGTGTCACCATGTGGTTGCAGGAAATTGAACTCAGGACTTCTGGAAGAGAAGACAGTGCTCTTAACTGTGAGCCATCTCTCCAGTCCTTTTGTTTACTTCTACACCCCACTCTACATTGGGTTCTTTGTTTTTTGTTTTTTTTTGAGGGGGCGTATATTTTGGTACTTAGCTACTTGAATATTTAATATATTTTGGATTTAACCCTCTATTGGATATGAAGTTAGTTAAGATTTTTAAACAATATTAGGTTGAAAATTTGTCATATTGGCTATGTCCTTTACCTTAACAAACATTTTCAGTTTCCTAAGGTCCCATTTGTAAATTTTTGATGTCATGGCCTGAGCCATTGAAGTTCTGTTTAGGAAATTTACCCCAATTCCCAAGAGTTTGATGCTCTTTCCAACTTTCTTTTCAATTAGATACAATTCATCTGGTTTTATGATGAGGTCTTTGATCGTCCTGGAATTCAGTTTTATGTAAAGTGACAAATATGCACCATTGTTCATTTTTCTACATACTTAGTGTCATTTACACTAGCTTTCTTTTTTCCATTGTATATATTTGGCTTCTTTAATCAATGATCAAGTGTCCGTATGTGTGTTTTAATTACTGGATCTTCAATATATTTTTTTCTATTTAAAAAAAATTTAATCTTACATTTCAAATGTTATGCCCTTTCCTGGTTTTCAGTCCAAAACACTCCTATCTCACACCCGCTCCTACCGCTTCAATGAGGGTGCTCCGCCACACACCCACTGATGCAGGCCCACACTGGCATTCCCTTAAAAGGGGGCTTCAAGCCTTTCTAGAACCAAGGGCCATCCTTCCATTGCGGTCCAACAGGCCATCCTCTGCTACACACATGGCTGGAGGCTTGTGTCACTCCATGTGTACTATTTGGTAGGTGGTGAAATCCCTGGAAACTGAGGGGTGTCTGGGTGGTTGATATGGTTGTTCTTCCTAAGGGTGCAAACCCCTCTCGCTCCTTCAGTCCTTTCTCCATCTCTTCCACTGGAGACTCTATGCTCAGTCCAAAGGGTGGCTGCTATAGCACACTCCTGTCAACAAGTACTTCTTGGCTTCCTCCATAGAATATGGCTTTGGTGTCTGAATGTGGGTTGGATCCCAAATTGAAAAAGTCTAAAGATGACTTTTCTTCAGTCTCTGCTCCATACTTTGTCTCCATATGTCCTGTCATTCCTTCTGAGTTCTTGTTTCATTTCTTTCTTCATAGACATGAATTTCATGTCATAAACATCTTTAACTTTCTTGATTAGAGTCGCTCCAAGATATTTCACATTATTTGAGAAGGGTGTTATTAGCTTAATTCCATTCTCAGCCTGTTTATTTTTTGAGTAGAAAAGATTACTGATTTGTTTGAGTTAATTTTATTTCCAGGCACTTGGTTGTTTATCAAGTTTAGGAATTCTCTGGTGTTGCAGGCCTTTAGTCTTACCACTTGGGGGACAGAGGCAGGAAGATTTCTGAGTTCTAGGCCAGCCTGGTCTACTGAGATAGTTCCAGGACAGCCAAGGCTATATAGCAAAAAACCTATCTCAAAATAAACAAAAAACAAAAAATAAAAAAATGAAGTAATTCTCATGTCTTCAGCAACTTGTGATCATTGATTGGATGCTGAACACTATGGTTGAATAACAGGAAGCTGCTGAACCCCAGGTTTGAATTACTGGAAAGCTGAAAGAAGCTGAGAAGGAGTTCAACCTTGTAGAAGGATGAGCAGTTTCAATAAACCTGGACCATTGAGATCTCTCAGACACTGCAACACCAACCAGGCAGCATACAACGGATGTTATGAGGTTCCAAACACATATACATCAGAGGACTGCCAGGTTTGGGTTTAGACAGAGAAGATACACCTAACCCTCAAGTGTCTGGAGGCAACAGGCAGTTTAGAAGTCTGGAGAGGTAGGGTTGGGGCAACTGGGATAACATCATGGACACAGGGGAGCAGTTAGGAGGTATGGGATGTGGTATGGAGGTACAGGGAGAAAAATAAATCAGGTGTTTAAAATAAAGAAAACAAAGAAATTCTGGGTTGGAATTTTTGGGGTGCCTTAAGTATACTATCCTATCATTTGTAAATAGTGATATTTTGAATTCTTCCTTTCCAGTTTGCAAACCTTTGACATTCTTTGTTGTCTGATTGTTCTGGCTAGGACCTCAAGGTCTATTTTGAATAGGTAGGGACAGAGAAGGCAGCCTTGTATAGTCCCTTATTTTAGTGGGATTGCTTCCAGTTTGTCTCCATTTAGTTTAATGTTGGCTACTGTTGTTGTGTATTACTATTACTATGTTTAGTTATGGGCCTTGATTTCCTGATGTCTCCAAGACTTTCCTTATGAATAAATCTTGAATTTTGTCAACTCCTTTCTCAGCAACTAAAGAAATGACCTTTTAGTGATTGTCTTTGGATTGTTTAAATAGTGGGTTTTGTTGATGGATTTCTGTATATTCAACCATCCCTGCACACAGGAATGAAGTCAAATTGAGAATGATGAATCATCTGAAAGGTTGTTCATGGATTTGATTTGGAAGAAGTGTGTTGTGTAATTTTGAAGCAATATCCATAAGTGAATTTGTCGTGATGTTCTCTTTGTTGGGAAATAGAATGATTTTAGTTTCAGTGTAACTGTGGCTTCGTAAAACAAATTTGAGTAGTGTTCTTTCTGTTTTATTTTGTTAAACATTATAAGAGCATTGGTATTAGGTCTTCTTTGAAGGTCTGAGAGAATTCTGCACTAAACCCATCTGCTACTGGGATTTTTTTTGGTTGGGATATATTTTTTTTTGTTTTTTTTTTTTTGTTTTGTTTTGTTTTGTTTTGTTTTGTTTTGTTTTGTTTTAGTCTGATTTCATGCATGTGTCATAACAGTCTTTCTAGGATAATTTGCTTTCAATATCAGAAGTCTTCCCTGGGTTAATCCAGTACTCAGAGGGCTCCAACCAGACCTGTGAACAGCTTATCACTCTTATTCACTAACCTCTTCCAGGCTTGAGTGAGCTCTGGTAAGGCTCTCAGGGAAATTCTTACAACTGCATATGTGATTTCTCTTTCTTCTAAATGCCACCCACATAAATTGTAATAGTCCTAGTATCTTCCCAAGATGATTATTTCAGAAGACTCATTCATTCTCCTCCTCTCCAACCTCCTCCCTGACTTCTCTCCCTCCTCTCTATCATCCTGACCTAATTTTCCAGCATCCCTTATTTCTCATATTACTGAATATGGATCTAAGGATGGGAAGAACCATTCCTGGGCAGTGTTTATAAAGTAAACCTTCAATTCCCCACAGGAAATATGTTTCTAATAAAGAACAGAGCTAGATTTCTGCTATTGGACACAGGAGGTGCTGAAGAGCTTCCCCTGTACCCAGAAGAGGCTCCTAGAAAAGTCAGTTGAACTTCAGGTTACTTTGAGGTGAGGTAGTTAGCAGGGAGGGATGGGTTGGCACATATGATGTCAGTTCCCTCTGTGGACATTCTACTGTTCCCTGGAGAGCCCTGATTTCTCCTATGATGTCACCAGTGTCTTGGTGATACCAACTGCTTTAGAGGGAATTGTTCATTGCGTCTGTGGGTAACACATAAGTATGTTGTCAAGACTGAGGAGGCTGCTTGGGAAAGGAAATGGAAAGCCTAAAGATTCCAGAGAGAGGCAGAAAAAAGGTGGGTTTCTGCCTCAGTGTATAAGATCCGGAGAGAAATGGCACAGTGAGTTCTGGGTGAGGGATGGAGAGGTTACAGGAGAGAATGGGCTTTAGATGGGCCTCCCAAGAGTGGAGCTTATGAGTGGGGGGTATCTGAGAAGCATGGGAATATCAGGCTAGCAGGTTATGTATTGACGACCCTCTGCTTCCACTCTGTGTGGGAATGATTCACAAGGGACTAATGAGTTGTCATTGAGAGCACTGCACTTCACCCACACTGGATCCCCTTTAGGTTATATGCCACTAAAGACAGGTTGGGGACAGGAACATATTTTATGAAAGTTGATTTGAGGCAAGTTTTCTTTCTCTTTCAGGGCTTCTTTGGGTTCTATGAATTCCTTCTTCACCAGGCTTCTTCTTGGATCTTAGCATGGTGAATGCTTTTGCCATTCATCAGACAAGTTCATTTTTGTTTTTCTACTACAGGGACTACAGTTGAGACTCCATCTACACCCTTCATCTTCACTGAGCAGGATCAGCAAATGAACAAGTTGGATAATCTGACCCTTCAGCTACAGATGATGATTTATGAGAGGGACGAATTACATTTAATCCTGGCCCATTATAACAACTACGACTTGAACAACAGGTAGTCATTATGGCTGTTTCTGTTTTCTGTCTTGACCCCATAGTGTCATCTCCACTATTGATCAAGTTAAAGGGAGTTTTACTGCAAGGGTATTCTCACGTCTAAAACATTTTTCCTGAGTTCCTCTGAGAGAGGGATTTGAAACCTTGTCTAGAGTGACATGTAGGGAAGGGTTTTTCATCTTCCTCCCTGTGACCTGGAGTACAGTTTGACGATAGAGGAAGTAGTGTGTGGTTATTCAACATGCATTTCTAGAGTCCTTGGGAGGTGTTGAATTGTGGGTGATTCTAGGTGCTGACAGTTTCTGGTCAGTCTTTATACTTGAAAGCAGATTTTTCAAGCTGATTGCTCATGGCAGCAGCAGGATAGACTTGTTCCCACTTGGTCCTTGTGTGACTGGAACTCATGAATGCTTTTACATTGTAGGTTTCTGTTTTTCAAAGCCTACTTTTAGTATGTGCACTTAAATGCTTTAACCTCCCTTCTATCCTACCACTCACCAGAGGTAGTGGAAACGAAAGGTTAATTGGACAAAGGAAGATGTTGTCCTGTATAGAAAGGTTTCTTTTGAATGAATACAGTCTGCATTGTCAGGATAACAGCAGTTCAGTTCATATCAATCATCAGCAGTCCACCACTTGCAAACACCATCCATGAATCTGCAAAGGCAGTTCAATCCAGCAGAAACTGTGGGGGCTCCGATAATCAACCTGAGTCCATGGAAATGGCAAGAAACCAGAACACCACCAGAAGTTCTTTGGTAGCAATTCTCTCTATGGAGTCATAGCAAATGATGATCATTAAAATGTGGCAAGTTGAACCAATACCACACAGCTCTCTGCTGGGCTATATTTATACCCTTTGCAAACAACATGTGTGTTTTAAGAAAACATCACATGCCCTTTATCCACCTTGCTTCCATAAAAATACCAAGTGTCTATTCTCAGAAAAACCACCTCCCACAGGTCTGCTTCAGCAAAAACATCCTTTCAAAAGTCACTTTTAAAAATATCACATGACACAATGATTTTGCCAAAGGAACAACAAATTTCCACTTTGTTTCTTGTTTTCCTCATAGTCTGAGACAATGCTACCTCCCTTAATTTTTCAGGAGTCCTAATTGTTTGTGTGTGAGAGAGACAAATTTTTGATAGTAAGTGATTTGTTTGGCATTCCAGGTGATACATGTCCTGAGGATAGGAAGCGTCACTTAGACTATCTATAGTCTGGGCCTCTGTGCTCACCTTGGAAGCATATAACAATTCTTTGGGGGAAATAATCCAGGAATCCTGGTGTTGGGTTTTCTCTATGAAACTAGTAATTATGTGCTTTGGGCATCTGTGTATCTGTAGTAAACCAGCATCAAAAATCCTTCTTCTGAAGACAGAAGAAATACCTCAGGGGTCAGGTATGTGGATCAGTGACAAACTATTGGGACCTTCTTTCAAGCTAAATTTATTGCTTCTGTTTGACTGCGAGTTCTCATTCAGCCCAAGCTCTCTCTCTCTCTCTCTCTCTCTCTCTCTCTCTCTCTCTCTCTCTCTCTCTCTCTCTCTCTCCATCTCTCTCTCTCTTTCCATCTCTCTCTGTATCTGTCTGTCTCTGTCTCTCTGTCTCTCTGTCTTTCCCTTTCTCTCGGGATTCTTTGCCTCAGGTATCCTAGGGTCAGGAGAGTTATTTTAATAAGCACTAGGAAAACCCAAAGGATAGCTGCCAGGTTGTGGTATCCATTGAGCTGGGGTAGTTCAGGACTCAACATGAAGCTATATGATCCTTGAGACCTGTGTTCTTTGTGTTTTGTTTTGTGGCCTAAACCAAATCATAGGATAAATGAGCACAAGATCCTCAAGATAGAGCATGAACAAGTGATGTTGGTCCTGCAGAAATTGACCATGATGTTCAGTGAGGCCGTTGTCAAGTGCAATGAGCTGGCAGAGGATATCAAATCCTACAAGTGAGTGCATGATTTTGCTGAGACCCAAGGCACATGGGAGGAACTGCTTCTGCCTTTCTTCATTTTTAAACCAAAGTGAGGACTCTGTTTCTAGCCTGTATGTCTCCTTGAAACTAGGCTTGTTCCCAGTTTTGATAAAAAGGAAGGGACAGTAATTCCCTCCCACCATTTCCTTGCCAGTCCCAAAAGACTCTAGATCATTGTTTTTGTTCCCTTTTTTCATTTTTTTTAAATTTTCTATATCCTTTGTTTACATCCCAAAGGCTTTCCCCTTTCCCAGTTTCCCCTTCACCCTATGTCCCATAAGTCCTCTTCCCCCCACTCCCCCCACTGCCTCCTGCCTATTCTTCCATCACTCCCCCCACGCCCCCAACCCCCCCACCCCCTGCTTTGTTCTGTTCTGGTACTCTCCTAAAAAGAAACTGGATCCAGTCTTTTCAGGACCAGGGTCCTCTCCTTCTTTCTTTTTGGGAATCTTTTCATTTGCTAATTATGCCTTGAGTATTCAGAGCTTCTGGGCTCATCAATATCCACTTATCAGTGATTGCATTTTATGTGTATTCTTTTGTGATTGGGTTAACTCACGTAGGATGATATTTTCCAGATTCAACCATTTGCCTACAAATTGCATGAGTTCATTATTTTTAATTGCTGAGTAGTATTCCATTGTATAAATATACCACGTTTTCTGTATCCATTCCTCCTTTGAGGGACATCTGGGCTCCTTCCAACTTCTGGCTATTATAAATAAGGCTGCTATGAACATAGTGGAGCATGTGTCTTTATTGTATGCAGGGGAATCCTCTGGGTATATGCCCAGGAGTGGTATGCCAGGGTCCTCTGGAAGTGTCATGCCCAATTTTCTGAGGAACCACCAGACTGATTTCCAGAGCATTGTACCATCTTGCAGTCCCACCAAGAGTGTAGGAGTGTTCCTCTTTCTCCACATCCTTGCCAGCACTTGTTGTCTCTTGAGTTTTTAGTCTTAGCCATTCTGACTGGTGTGAGGTGGAATCTCAGGGTTGTTTTGATTTGCATTTCCCTGATGACTAATGATGTTGAACATCTTGTTTTTTAAGCTTCTTAATGTCCTGACTCTTTAATATAATACCTAGTGTTTTGTTGCTTCTGAAACATCAACTTACTCTTGTTGCTACTTTATATCTGCAATTTTACTACAGTTATATATTATAATGTAAATTTAATGTAAATGAATTTGTGTTTTCCCAGAATCTTATGTGACCCCTGATAGTATCCTTCAACTCCAAGTGGTCAAAATCCACAGATTGAGAATTGCTACTCTACAGAGAAAAAAGGTTTCCCCAATGAGTTTTCCTTAAGCCCAGCAAACCTGGAGTTCTTAAAAGGGATGTACAAAGCTGGATTACATAGGACATAGAGATGGACTATATTCCCATTTGGTTTTCTGTCCTCCCCAAAGTGTTTATGCCCTCTATCCGATGTTGTTTTCCTAAAAGTAAGGACAGACAAGCACAGGTGGAATCCACTTCCTGCTTTGGGAGGTACAAAGTTCCCTTTTGGTGTCAACATTTTCAGAAGTACTTTTAGTATTTCTGGAATTTGGATGTTATTTGGGTTTGGCCTGCCTTTAAGTAATATTGGCAAGGCTTTTTGTGGGCTCCAGACTGGGACTGTCTGTCTACCTGGGACCTTTCAAGTATAGTGGTACATGGAGATGGGGGTGGTAGATGGAAGATGGCTGGGCTTACCATTTTTTGGTGGTGTTTCTGCATTCTCCACAGCCATCTGTTGAAAGAACTGACTCAGCTCAAGGAGAAAGTGACCATGCTGAAACAAGAGAAGAGAAAACTGTGGGAGGAGCAGATTGAGATTGAAGCATCCTGTGAGAAGAGGCATTATGAGGAGGCCTGTGGGAAGATCAGTGGCCTCTAGACCAAGAATCAGGTATACTAATATTCCGTGGGAAGGCTGTCCATATGACTGACTCACACAAACTGCAACAAATCAGGCAAACATGTAATTGTCTACCTAGTTATCTATCCTCCCACTTACATCCCATCCATTGTTCATTTCTGTCATCATTCACAAGGATATCTCTGGAGTTAGTCTTTTTCTGAGAAACTAGATGATTGACAAGCAAACTGTAATGCTCTCATAGAACGTGCAGTTCATTGAGGGAGACAGGCCAATCACATATCACACACATACATGCCACTGTGTTAGCATGGGTGCTTTGTTGAGAGACACTTAGGGAGTAGCAGAGAGCTTTAGGGTGCAAAGTCAGTAGCCTGTGGCTGATGTGCTTTCCAGTGGTCATGTGAGATTAAAGGCTTGAAGCATGTTGCCGTGAGGAGAATCTCATGTAGATGCCAAGAGTTTTCTCATTGTCATCTTTATCCACTTGGTCTCTTTACCTTGACCAAATCTTAGTCACACTGACTGAATCCTGGATAATGGCCTGTCAGCCTTGTTTTCTGTGAGTGGTATTGCTAATTGCAGCCTGGAGCTGACTGGATAACCACAGTTATTTGAAGGGCTTCTGACAGGCTGTCTCCAGTGGGTGATAATTTGAAGACTTCAAGAGAAATGTCTCTAAACACCTAAACCTATTCTGCTCAAGCAGTACATGCTACCCTGTGTAATTTTAGTGCCCATAGAGAAGACAGAAGTGTCGTGGATATTAGTTGAAAGAGCTGGTGTTCTTAATTTACATTTAATTTTTTATCCAGTATGTCTTTCTGATTTCTTTCAGCTCATTTATGATTTTTATGGTGTGTACCTGGAATACATGTGTCTGTGCAGACATGTGCATTTGTGGGTATATTGAAAGGCCAGAAAATATCATGAGGTATCCTCCTCTGATACGTTCTCCCTTACTCTTTTGAGCCCTGGTCTCACTGAACCTGACATTTTCTGTTTTAGTTTAGCTATCTGACCAGTGGTTTTTAAATCTTCTGTCTCAGATGCAGCCTCTCTGGTTCAGTCCCATATAATTGCACCAAGGTTACGGTACTCAGAACATAGAAAGAAGTTGTGGCTTTCTATATATTTTGACATATCATTATTATCATTTTGGAATCTATGTGTCTTTTAATAATTAAAAAACAGTCAATACTGCTATGTAAAATTAAAATGCAGAGTTCTTTCCTCTCGCTGCACAGGGAACCTTACAGACAATTTCTGCTTTATTGCATTGGCCTCACAACCTAGAATACAATAGTACATCTCTTTCCTGAAATTTTTTTTGATTATATCATGTGCATGGCTGTGTCTTAGGAAAAATTCCCCCTCATAGTTGTATAGAGTGCTGCATTCAGAAAAGCAATGCAGGTGATGTCACTTGCCTCTGACTGACTGATCTGGGTGCAATTTCCTATCATGTACACTGTAATCTGTGGATATGATATGTTACTGGATAGTGACCATTTATGACTTTCTTTCTCTGGTGCTATGAATGTCTTCTGTGAAGCAACCAGGTCGGGTTTAGAGAGGAGACTACAATGGGTCAAGCTGGAATTATATGGAGGTGTTTGTAGGCCCTCCTCCTTGGAGATGTGCTCTTGTATGGTCAAGCTCAGCTGTGCTGATGTTGTTGCTTTATTTTAGGATCAGGTTGTGTCAGGATCGAAACCATTTGTGTAAGAGGAAATAAGCACAGACCAGGGCAACACAGCCAGTTAGAGTCTAAGAGCAAATAGAGCAAATAGGACGCAGTGCCTGTCCCTAGAACCAAGAAGGAGATGCAACACTCCTGCATTCCCCGTGGCCCATCTGTGTCCAGAAGGTGTGTGTGTGTGTGTGTGTGTGTGTGTGTGTGTGTGTGTGTGTGTGTGTGTGTGTAAAACACTCCATTAAAAACAAAATTTTCTACTGAACAGGATGACGGGGTGTGTGACCAATTGAAGTAAGAAGATCTCGTCACTGAGAACCAATCTAAAAGTCTTTCAAAAAGTGATTTCCAGTAGGACTGTTTCCATTATGGAATAAGAAGCCATTTTGTACTGTTGAATACATTTGTGTGAAATGTTTAAATATAATATAATACATATATATGTCAGTTTGATTTTTATATAAACTATGCTTTGACCGCAACTCTAATCAATACGATACACATGGTTTGATGTCTTTAATGTTTTCAGGAGTCTGAATTCAATATGGGTTTTATTTTTTTTTAATTTTTACTTCATATTATTTTTTTATTTTTTTATTTTTTTTCATTTTTTTTATTCTATATTCTTTGTTTACGTTCCAAAGGCTTTCCCCTTTCCCAGTTCCAGGACACGGCTAGAGAGGCCCAGGTAGACAGACTCAATCCAGGACTACCATAGCAAGGGTGGATCCTCCAGGCTCTCAACACCAGCCAGGGCCAGGGCTGAGGCTATGCGGGACTTCTCCAAGCCCTCTGGCCTTGCACCAAGGCATCTGGGAGCAGCCTGCCCCATGATCCCTTACAGCAGCAGTCACAGTAGGTCTCCATATTGCTACCAGGACACAGATAGAGGGGCCCAGGTAGACAGGTTCAATCTGGGGCTTCTATAGCATGGGTAAATCCGCCAGGCTCTTGCTACCCAACAGGGCCAGGGCTGAGGCTCTGCGGGTTTTATTTCTTGATACTACAACTTAGTGAATACTAGACCCCTAAGGAGACAGTGTTCTGTTGCTGGCCATGCCTCTGTCTCCACACCTGCTGTCCCATTCTTCCTGCTCTGACTGTCTCAGAAGAAAAACAGAAAGAAAAGAACTCAGGAGAAAACACATATGTTTTGATTGTATTCTATCCAAATGGATCCACCCCTTCTCTAACAGGGAGTGGGAGAATGGGATATCTCAAGGACTTCTCTACCTATATTTTAAACTTATCAAAGGATGATTTTATGAGAGTTTGTTGAAAAATGTGAAGACTGTGGGGTTGACAAAACATCAATACTTAATAATGGCAAATATTAAGAAAGCTCAAAATGTGTGAAACAAACTTTGGAGAGAGGCAGAGAAGGAGGAGTTCAGGGTCTGCGCAGAGGTTACCAGGAAGGGAATAAAAAATTTGAAAGAAAAGTTTGATTCCTAAGAACATTCCCAGTATGGCCCTGGGGAGTATGCCAGACAATGAAATAAAGGCTAAAATCAATGGGTTTTGTGACATTTGTTCTTCAGTTGATGTGAAATATCTATGAACGTTTTCCATACTACAAAAGTCTACTGAGAAGCTGCCAAGGAAAGTCAGAGATTCTAGCCTAGTTTTTGTACCTCAGCACACAATCAGTTCTTGGTGATCATTAGACAGTTCTAGTAGTATAACAAAGTACATGTCAAAAGTGCTCTCATGTCCAACTTTTTTCTCCTTCCCTTGTCCAGCATTTTTACATCCAGATTGTCCTTTCCTTCATAACACTTAATTATCTCTCCATTCTGTAAAGTAGAACCATAAAAGAGTAACACAGTCAGGGGAATCCTGCTGCTTACCTCTCTCACAGGAGTGTTTGGGGAGGACCCTGACCCTACAGGGAGACATGAAATCCAACCACTAATGTTGATTGAGTCTTCTCAGAGAAGACTCAGGTGTTCACTATTTTGTGTATTCTTGGGCTCATTTTTTTTATAAAAATGTGATGACTATACATTATATTGGTTAGTTTCTTTCAGACATGGTCTTACTATGTAACACACCTTGTCACCAGCTCCTGACCTATGTCTCTCACCTATCTAAGAGTGCAGACTGCGTGTATTCCACACACTGGTTGAAACTTTGATCACAGATATTCTCACTAAAATAAAATATATGTAACATGGGTTTTATAAACTGAAATACAAAGATGATGTAAATACCATGTGTGCTCTTTTGTGATTGGATTACCTCACTCAGGATGATATTTTCTAGTTCCATCCATTTGTCTACGAATTTCATGAACACATGGTATGCACTCACTGATAAGTAGATATTAGCCCCAAAAGCTTGGAATACCCAAGATACAATTCCCAGACCACTTAAAGCTTAAGAAGAAGGAATACCAATTATGTCTACCTTGGTCCTTCTTAGAAGGGGAATAAAAATACTCATGGGAGGAGACTCAGAGACAAAGTGTGAAGCAGATACTCAAGGAAAGGCCATTTAGAGACTGCCCCACCTGGGGATCCATCCCTAATACAGTTACCAAACCCAGACACTATTAAGGATGCCATCAAGTGCTACCTGACAGTAGCCTGATAAAGCTGTCTTCCTGAGAGGCTCTGCCAGTGCCTGGAAAATACAGAAGTCGATGCTGACAGCCAACCATTGGACTGAACGCCAGATATGGTATCTTTACTTTACCAGATGAAGACATTTCCTGGTACATGGTACAGAGCAAATGCTTTGTTCTCAGTACATGTGTATAAAAACTGTGAGAAGAAATTTGCTTTCAGCTGGCAAGGCCAGAGCATACATTTTTAGTTTCACCTCAAGAATATAATTTTCCAGGCCTGTGTCATAACTTATTAGAAGAGATCTTAATCTGTCTGTCTCTACCATGAAATAGTCAAATGGTAAATACCAGTGATGACATTATTCTGGATTTGAACAAGAGAACAGAAAATAATAACCACTTTGGACTCATTGGTAACACATGCAAATTACAAGATGGGAATAAATCCAATCAAGATTCCAGGGCCTTCTATCTTAGGGAAATAGAGAGAAGTTAAGTTTTTTGACATCCAAAGTAAGGAAGTGGGCAGGGAGGCATCTCTATGATATTCCAGAGACCTGAAATAGGGGAGGCACCATGGAGACTGTGGGGATGAATCTACATGAGAATCCTAACAGTGGGGGATATGGAGCCTGAAGAGGCCAGGCCTATAGCCAGGCATGACTCCCAGTACAAGGATAAGTGTAGGAACCCACCCACACAACCTTCCACCCAAAATACGACCTTCCTACAAAATGTGCATGGATGAAGATGGAACAGACAGAGGGAATGAAAACCAATGACTGGTCCAAACTGAGACCCATCCTATGGCTAAGCCTCAATCCCTGACAGTAATAATGATACTCTATTATGCTGGAAGATAGCATTGCTGGCCTCTGAGAGACTCCACCCAGCAGCCAATAGAAACATGCAGAAACCCACAGGCAGTCATATAAGAGGAGCTTGGGGAATCTTGTGGAAGAGGTGGGGGAAGGAATGAGGGACGAGAACTGAATAGGGACCAACAGAGTGAACTAACCTAACTCTTGGGGGCCTCACAGAGACTGAGCAGGTAAAGGTGCTGGCTGCCATGGGTGATGACCCGAGTAAACTCCAAAGGGCACATCCTGTCTCCCCAAGGATGTCTCCTGACAACTGCCTCAACACACAGTAGCATGAGCTTGTCCATACTCCATATAAGAATGAAAGTTAGCCTCTGCCTGGTCTGCACCACTGCTTCCAACTGTCTCTGAGTGTCTCTTAGAGCCACTACTAGCTGCTCTCTTCCCCTGGTGGCAGTGGAGGGTGCAAGCAAGTAGTCTGTGAGGGTGGTGGTGGTGGTGGCAGGCTCCATGGAGAGGGGCGGGCACCAGAGCAGAGGCAGCACTTCAACCCCTGCGCCCAGATTGCAGAGACCTGCATTCCGAACTGCTTCCTGGTGGCCGCGGGGCCTTGCCACTTATGCCCATGTGTTCACCACCGCCCCGCTGCCACTGCTGCCCATCCCACTGGCGCTGCATAGCACCGTGACTTCCCTTGGCCCGACTGCCTGCTGAGGTGCCAGCCAGAGCAGCTGCTGCAGGAGCCCGGCTCTAGGATGAAGTTCAAGTCAAACCAGACCTGGAGGTAAGACTGTCAGGGCTTCCAGAAGCTGGCGGCCTGCTGTGCCTCTGCAGAGAGCAGGAGGAGGAAGAGCTGTTGGTGAGTAGCAGTTGGTCCCCAGACCAATGGGATTGTCCCAGGAGGAGGGACTGAGCCTGAGGAGGAGCCTGGTGGTGCTGCTGTGAGGGAAGTCTGTGAAGAGGCTGGAGTCAAGGGGAAATTAGGCAGACTCCAGGGAATACTTGAGATTCAAGCCCTGAAGCACAGAACACATGTTTATATTCTGACAGTCGCTGAAATATTGGAAGACTGGGAAGACTCTGGGGCTATAGGAAGGAAGAGAGAGTGGTTCACAGTAGGAGATGTAATCAAGGTGTCACAAGCCTGTCCTCCCTGAGTATCTGGGAAAACTAATACTGGGGGGTTCTCTGACCAATGGAAATTCCACGGTCCCGCCCCTCCCACAGAACAATGCCTTGTTTGTGACTCTGCACAGCCCTCTCGGGTGCCATCCAGGATAAGACAGAGCTGGGTGCCTCCCCCATGTCACAGCACACCTCCCAAAAAGGCATTTTTACTTTTCTTCTAACACATCTGAGTGCTGCTGGCAAACTGTGTTTGCTGTGAATGGGTTTCAAATAATTTGCAAGTCTTTTAAAATAAATAACAAAGTAACAAACATATTTTAAGATGATAAAGCCATGTGGAATTTTTTTAAAGCCTTAATAGTACTCCATTATTTTGGTTTGCGTTTACATAACCTTTTTAAAGTTGTCACCTTTGTCCACTTAACATTTATAGTTTGACAGATCAACTGGTTGTTGTGTGTTCTTTTTTTTTTTTTTTTTTTTTGGTTACACTATCAAATAGACACCAAATCTTTGTTGGAAATTAATGACAAATTCTTGGTATTTAAATGAATATATCTACCCCAAAAGATAAGAGAGTGGTGTTCTCCATTTGTAAACTGCAGATTTGGGCTGTTGTATGGGCCAGTAGCCTTTGACAAAGCACTTCAGCTTACTGTTTCCAAGAATTTGTTCACAGCCAGAATTATGTCACAGTCAATGTTCAGGACCCTTTCCCTTCTGACACAGGGATGTGATGTGAAAGAGTGTGCCATGTTTTAGGGAAAATTGTCAGGACTTGCACGTGGCTCAGCACAGCTCATCCTGAAACAGTGTTTATGGAAATCTATCTAGCATGCTCAGCTGCTGCTGTCCTTTCTAGCCCTTTTGAATATATTAGCCCATAGAATTAGGGGCCACATTTCCCTCAAGGGCAAGTGCTCTTTAAATATATTTTCAGTTTCTGACTTAGTAACAACATTGTTTACCACTGGACTAGACTCTAACCTTGGATGCCAGTCAGTGACTTTTCACAGTAAATAAAATGGATCTTCTAGGCCTAAGACACTGTTTTGAGAGTCAGTAAATGACATGTCAGGTAAGTTAACTGTGGGGGAACTAGAACAATCAAGCAAAGTGTTATTGTACCTTGTCTTTGTGCTCATTCAAAATTGGCCACTCCATGAAAAGTCCCTATACTTCCTCCGTATAGTCATGGAAGAAGTGAAGGGTGAGGAGAAGAGGAGAAGATCTTTAGCCATTATCAGCGTGTTGTAAATACTCTAACCAACAAGCAGAAAACAGTAAACACACTTCTTCCTTGGCTTGTTAAGCTTTAAAGTGTAATGCCCCTGCTGAAAAGGGTTCTTGCCTGTAAGGAAAACTGGTGCCACAGATGCAGCAGAACTAAAAGCATTAGGTTCCAAAGCAGAAGAACTCAGCCAGTAGTATTCATCCTGGATTAGGTCCTGTAATCAAGCAGGATGGTCTAGACCTTTTTTTTTATTTTTTATTTTTGTACAGAGATGATATACTCTGGGTGTTTTAAAAGAAACATTTTAAAGAAACCCACAGATTGACATTTTCTATCTTTTTGTTTTCTCATGATTCTCTGCAATTTCTCCATGTACTAAACACAACAGAGGAACTGGACTGTTTTGTATAGAATACTGCTAATAAACCCTCACAAGTGTGTGGCGGTTATATGGACATGATACTCTCAGAAGTCATAATGCATGAACCTATTTTATAAACTCTTGAACTGTGTATTTCCATGTAAATTATGTACAGTACTAATGTCAACCATCTCTTTAAAAGTTAGTCTATAAATACTATTGAAAATTTCTTTGGTCAGAAACGTTTGGACTAAGTCATGTCACCCAGGTCAGGATCTTCTGCAGTGCCATTTAGCACACTGCTGTCCCATTCTTCCTGCTCTGACTGTCTCAGAAGAAAAACAGAAAGAAAAGAACTCAGGAGAAAACACATATGTTTTGATTGTATTCTATCTGAATGGATCCTCCCCTTCTCTAACAGGGAGTAGGAGAATGGGATATCTCTAGGACTTCTCTACCTATATTTTAAACTTATCAAAGGATGATTTTATGAGAGTTTGTTGAAAAATGTGAAGACTGTGGGGTTGAAAAAACATCAATACGTAATAAAGGCAAATATTAAGAAAGCTGAAAACATGTGAAACAAACTTTAGGAGAGAGGCAGAGAGAGTGTGAAGCAGACACTCAAGTAAAGGCCATTTAGAGACTGTCCCAAATGGGGATCCATCCCTAATACAGTTACCAAACCCAGACACTATTAAGGATGCCATCAAGTGCTACCTGACAGGAGCCTGATATAGCTGTTTTCCTAAGAGTCTCTGCCAGTGCCTGGAAAATACAGAAGTCGATGCTGACAGCCAACCATTGGACTGAGCACCAGATATGGTATCTTTACTTTACCAGATGAAGACATTTCCTGGTACATGGTATGGAGCAAATGCTTTTTTCTCAGTACCTGTCTATAAAAACTGTGAAAAGCAATTTGCTTTCAGTTAGCAAGGCCAGAAGCATACATTTTTAGTTTCACCTCAAGAATATAAATTTCCAGGCCTGTGTCATAACTTATTAGAAGAGATCTTAATCTATCTGTCTCTGCCATGAAGGAGTCAAATGGTAAATCCTAGTGATGACATTATTCTGGATTTGAACAAGAGAACAGAAAATAATAACTGCTTTGGACTCATTGGTAACACATGCAAATTACAAGATGGGAAATAAATACAATCAGGATTCCAGGGCCTTCTATCTTAGGGAAATAGAGAGAAGTTAAGTTTTTTTGACATCCAAAGTAAGGAAGTGGGCAGGGAGGCATCTCTAGGACATTCCAGAGACCTGAAATAGGGGAGGCACCATGGAGACTATGGGGATGAATCTACCAGAGACTCTTAACAGTGAGAGATATGGAGCCTGAAGAGGTCAGGCCTATAGCCAGGCAGGACTCCCAGTGCAAGGGACCCACCCAGTGTAGGAACCCACCCACACAACCTTCCACCCAAAACACGACCTTCCTACAAAATGTGCATGGATGAAGATGGAGCAGACGGAAGGAATGAAAACCAATGACTGGCCCAAACTGAGACCCATCCTATGGCTAAGCATCAATCCCTGACAGTAATAATGATGCTCTGTTATGCTGGAAGACAGGATCCTAGCATTGCTGGCCTCTGAGAGACTCCACCCAGCAGCCAATAGAAACATGCAGAAACCCACAGGCATTCATATAAGAGGAGCTTGGGGAATCTTGTGGAAGAGGTGGGGGAAGGAATGAGGGACGAGAAGTGAATAGGGACCAACAGAGTGAAATAACATGACACTTGGGGGTTCACAGAGACTGAACCAAAGAGCTAGCAGGGCCTAGATCTACAGCCATCCCAGCATGCACATATGTAGCAAATGTACAGACTGGTCTTAATGCAGGTCCCCCAACATCTGGAGCAGGGCTTTCCCTGAACTGGTTTCCTGTCTGTGGATCCTGTTCCCTAACTGGGCTGTCTTGTCTGGCCTGAGTGAGAGAGGATGTAGCTGGTCTTCAGGGACTTGATGTGCCAGGGTTGGATGAAATCTAGGTAGGATGGGGTGGAGTTGCTGATTCTTCTCAGAGGAAAAGGAGCAAGAGGATTTTGGAGGAACTGTAAGAAAGGGGACTGAGGGCAAAGGGGAGCTGATATTGCGATGTAACAAATTAATGGAAAATACAAAAAAAGGAAAACTAGTAGGTTATTGCATTTGGACCCTCTCACCACTAAGAAAAAAAGCATAATGTTTAATAAATCTATTTGTATTCTGGAGACAACACATTCCTCACTTTGTTACTCAGTGTGTGTGACTTGGGACAATATACCAAGGGACACAAAAAGTGCCAGTTTTGGAGGAGGGTCAAGGTTTGAACTAGAAAAGGCTCTTCAACAAGCCAGGCTGCTATTTAAGCTTCTCTATCAATTAACCATATTATCCAGCAGACGCAATGGTACTTTAGGAGTCACTGGTATGTAGGAATGATGTAAAGAACTACTGGCAGGAGACTAGAGAGATGACTCGGTGATTCCCCTGCATGCAATAAAGACACTTGCTCCACTATGTTTATGGCAGCCTTGTTTATAATAGCCAGAAATTGGAAGGAGCCCAAATATCCCTCAAAGGAGGAATGGATACAGAAAATGTGGTATATTTATACAATGGAATACTACTCAGCAATTAAAAATAATGAATTCATGCAATTTGTAGGTAAATGGTTAGACCTGGAAAATATCATCCTGAGTGAATTAACCCAATCACAAAAGAATGCACATGAAATGCAATCACTGATAAGTGGATATTAATGAGCCCAGAAGCCCTAAATACTCAAGACACAAATAGCAAGTCAAATGATTCCCAAGAAGAGGAAAGGAGAGGACCCTGGGCATGTAAAGATTGCATCCAGTTTAGTAAAGAAACCGAGTGGGGAGGGGGAATGATTGGGGAATAGTTGGGGGGAGAGGAACTATGGGAACTGTGGTGGGTGGGAACTGGGAAAGGGGAAAGCCTTTGGAATGTAAACATAGAATATAGAAAATAAAAAAAAACAAAAAAAAAACAAAAAACAAACAAACAAAACAAAAGAGTATTGACTACTCTTCCTGGGGGTCTGAGTTAAATTCACAGCAACCATTTGTTTGCTCACAACTATCTGTACTGGGATGTCATGCCCTTTTCTGGTGTGTCTAAAGGCTGTTCAATGAACTCATATACATAAAACAAACAAATCTTTAAAAGGAAAAAAAGCATTGGCAGGCCCATTTGGGTGAATCCCTATGAGCATTTTTGAACAATGTATTCTGTCTACATTCACATCCAAGTTACGTGTAGACATTTCAAAGAGAAATATGTTGACCTGTATGAAAAAACTTTCATTCGTGATTTCATAATGGCTCATTAAAACATCCAAATAGATATTTTGTGCTGTATATGAAAGGTCTGTAACTTCGTTGTATGACCAGTGTGACAATGTATACAACACGACTGCCCTAACTCTCCTTTGGGAACCACACACAGTGACACTTGAAAATGGCTTTTAGAATTTTTCAAGGATTAGGCCAAAGGCAGTTCAAGGAGTTTCAGTCTGATATTTCTACCAATCTCCATGTCTGCTGATCCTCCACAAAGAACAGGACTGAGAGAAACAAATGAAATTAATAATGTCCCTCTTCTAAATCACCCCCTCCCAAAACAAACAAAAAAACAACCAAACAAATGAAAACAAACAACACATTTTCCTTTCCTATGGCCAGATTACCAAAAAAATCCCCAAAGACACCCTTTGACATAAAAGGGCCCATGCTGGTCTCCAGGCTCCATTACAAATACCCCTTAAAATAGTAATAAAAAGAAACTTACAGAAAAGTCTATTCAAATCGGATGCTTGTTTCTGATTGAATGGCTTACTTCATAGTTATTAAATTTACTTGGCAAAAATAGACGCATATTTTTCTGTCTTACTTCTTTATGCATCTTAATGTCCCTGCATGGATGTCAATGTCAACTGCAGTGGATTACAGGAACCTTAAAATTAAGTCAGCAGATTTCACTCATTCTCCTACAGCCAGTGGCAAGATAATGACCTATAAAATATAACCTTACAGGCTCACATCATCCTGTACCTTAGCATGAACCAATATTGTGATTGATTCCATCAAAAGAATGAGGAATCTAATAGATACAAATTAGCTCCATGTAAAAATGAGTTTCAGACCAAGGTGGTATGCAAAAAATTAAAATATAAAGAAAATACAGAAAAGAAAATAGAAAAGAAATGCAAAGCAAATTAAAGAGAGTCAGCAAGACGTTGTTCTTAGGCTACGGATGTTTTTCCATAGGATGTTTCTACCAGGACACTAAGCTTAAACCATCAGCAGTTGAGTCTTTACAGCTATTTAAAGAGGAGTTTGATGTTGGAGTTACCTGGCTCATATCACAAAACTGTTTTACTTTCCCATTTTTGTGTACTTGTGAACATAAAATATTAACCAGACACTCATTCTACCTCTGTAATCTCATTTATACAATGATTTTTGAAAAAATACAATGCCACATAAAGCAGAAATTCGTGAATTGAGCCCATTGTGATTTGTTCCTTTAATAACCCAAGTCCATGTTTTCATTCGTGAAGCATCTCTAAGGCATGCAGAGAATAATTGGAACTCAGCCACATTCGCTGAGTTTTTCCCAGGGCACATGACAACTTCCTCAGTTTTTTTTCTGAACCACAATATTTTAGGAACTTGAAGGGGCATTTTGCACAATTGAGAGCAAATCTAGGTGAGCTAGGAGACTGAACTCAAGAAAGCCAAAAGGAACCTGACACAGCACCAAAATAAAAAGTTCCCTGGAGTCCTAAAGTGGAGTAGGGGGAAATCAAAATGTATGAGTTCAGCTCCTGGCATTAATTCCAGTCTTGCTGGCTGCAACCTTTTGATGCAAAGCCATAGCAGATCCTCCCAGGTCCTGGTGGCCTCCAGAGGACCCTACAGCAGGGAAACCACAGGAAGGAAGGCAAGGTTTTATTGTTCCCAGGGTTCCTCTGAATAGAAGAATTTGCATATAGGCATCAGTTACTCCTCTGTATAGTATGAATAAGAAGGTGTCACCCATGCCATAGAGACAGAGCAGTGGCTTTAACTGGATACTTGCTAATTCACCATAAGCTACAAATAGAAAGAAAGGTAGACCAGAGAGGTCACAAAGGTCATAAACTTGTCTGCTCTCTGGCCAAAGTGTTGAGCCCAGGATGCCCTTAAAGTAGAGAATAAGCATCAGATGAACTGTCCTCTCCAGGGCAGCATGCAGGTCCTGGAAGGGATCCTGCTACTCACCCAGGAGAAAGCAGAGCACTATCTCTGCCTTGGTGCCTCCTGCCTCCTCCTACTACGGTGGGGCTGCTCACTGGAGCTCAGTAGTGTGGTGCTCTGCAGCACAATGATCTTGGCCTTTACTTGTGTCATGGCATGGACCAGGCTCTGTAGACACCGTGTGAGCCATTCCTGGATCTGTGGCTCCCTGTTGGTGTCATTTGCCCTCTCTGTATGTGGCCAGATAGCATCAGGGCTTAGTGAGGACAGCAGCTGGCACTGAATTGGGCCTTCAGGATAGAGAACTGTGAATAAGAAGGTTGATTGGTTATGGCCTGGAACTAACCTCCTGGGTCACTGGCAATAAGGCATGATCAGAGAATGGCTTCCCAATGCCTCTGCCTTCTGGTGAAACCAAGTTATCTGAGGTTACAGCCATACTTGAAGAGGAGACAAAAATGGAGGAGGCAGAGATGGTGACCACTCCAACATAGGTCCTGCCGCAGATGGGCTTGACCCCTCCTGCTGCACTTCCGGTTGGCTATCCCACTGCAAACTTCTATTTCAGTTAGGACTGGAGGAAGGGTAAAGCCACTGAAGCCCAACGGTTCCCAGAATTCTGACATGGAGGCCTGTGTCTATGAGGCCTGCCCCTCGGGCCTCCATCCTTCCTGGCCCACCTTCAGTACTGAGGAATTGCAGCAGGAAGCATGAAGAACTGGTGCTTGCTGACTTGCCTGGTAGGTTCATCCTCAGCTGTTCTCCTCACACCGCCCATGACCATGAGCTCTGTCAGTGGACGCTCCCACAGTGTCCTGGGCTCTCCTACCCAGTTATCAACCTGACAGACTGTGTCACAGGAATGCCCAAAGGCCACCCTTATAAAAAGACAATTACTCCACCAGAGACACAATTACTCCAAGACACTCTATTTTAGGTGACAGCATGCAAACTAAGACCAAATATTTGGGCAATGGAGGTGACTCCTATCATTAACCTCACTTATACACAAACTGCCTGGCTTTTCCCCTCTCCCCTACACCTCAGATACCTTCTCTTTGGCTGAGCAGTACAGATCCAGACAGCAGCCACAGATCTGAAGTCATCCCTCAGGTTCCCACCTTAGGTTTTCTTAGGAATAATAGATGTCCCAGTGATGAAGGGAAGGACAAAGTGAGAACATACCATGTTTGCCATTCTGGGTCTGGATTACCTCACTCAGGAGGATCTTTTCTAGTTCCAACCATTGCCTGCAAATATCATGATGCCATTGTTTTAATCCCAGAGTTATACTCCACTGTTTAAACATACCATTTTTTTTCTTATCCATTCTTTGGTTGAGGCAAATCTAGGTGGTTACCAATGCAGGTTTCTTCCTTTTACTCCAAAACTTCACCAGCATGAGATGTTGCTTGTGCTTTTGATTTTTGTCATTCTGACTTGTATAGGATGGAATCTTAGGCTTATTTTCATTTGCATTTCTCTGACAGCTAAGGATGTTAAACATTTCTTAAAATGCTTCTCAGCCATTAGAGATCCCTTTGCCTAAAATTCTCTGTTTAGATCTGTTCCTTATTTCAAAAGCTTAATTTCATCAAACCAAATGAAATATTTCCTTATTTCATTTGGTTTGATGAAATCCAAACTAACTGTATTAAAAACCAGTAACATCTCTGTTTATTGATGGCAATGGGTTGTAAGTTCTAAGACTTATAGATATAAAGTGACATGAAGAAGTAAAGTTGGATCCTTAGCACACTGGTGCACATATATGCCTCATCTACAAGGAACAGTCTATAACACTGGCTCCAAATACACAAGGTGCAGTTCCTTAAGAGCAACTGCAAATCCAGATTGTTGAAGAAGTTTCTGGAAATGTAGCTAGGGGTTAATTTGTGGAAATAATAAAATGACACAAGCTCTTGACAGCATGCAGTCCTTCCTGTCTGTTTCCAACTGGTTGTGATACAAAGAACACATTTATTGAACATTGCCTTCTTTAGTATCATAGTTTTAGTAAAGAGTTAAAATAGATGATTGGGTTAAAGCAATCTATGGATTTATACTAGTTGTTAATTTATTCCCTATTTATAATGGAATTCTCTCAGATATTTAATAGAATTGATTCCACAGAATCAGTAAAGGTAAATACTAAAAAATCTTACTGCTGCTATTACTGTTTGTCAACTGTGTGGATCTCACTGTGGAACTCTGTCAGACTGGTAAGGTTTGGGTTCATGAGATTATAATAGACATGGCGAGATAGGATACTGCCCACATCATTGAAAAGAAAACAAAGCACATAAAATAATTATTTGATAATTTTCTCATTTCTTTGCTGACAGAAGACCTGAATAAAAATAAAGGATCAGGAAGTGCTTGCAGGTCCAGTGTTCATTCATTAAATGATCGCCCATTAGAAGCTCTTAGAAATGCCAGGAAATGCCTACGAGGTACAAGAAAAAGTGAGTTCTGCAAATAAATATCAATGGATTATTTTATTCACTTTAATGTGTCAAATTTGGAGTGGGGAATGACTCATAAAGGAGAGTTATGCAGAATGGTAAAGAGATGAAACAAATAAGGCATCATTAATAAAAGCTCCACTCTTCCAGAGATGTCTTATGTAGCTGATGTCTGGGAGGTCACATCTATACTAACAGTGGGTTATATCTAGTTGTGTCAGAGCATGGAGGAGTATTTCTGAATGGATATTTTAACATAAACATTTTCAGGTCACATTAGACTTTCTGAACTCCTTCTTTTACTTAGCATTGTTTTCAAGATTGATCCATGTTTATGGATGTATCAAGACTTTGTCTACTATAATTTTTTAACCTTCTGGGGGAAAAGCCTTCATTGATCTCAGCCATCCATGAACCATGTGAACCCTGTGAATTATGAACATGCTAAGATAGGCCCATAGACCAGTAGATGATTTTAGATCCAGTAGTATGCAGGAAGTAAAACATGTACATATGGATATATAAAATGGATTTATATGGGGTTGATTTATACTGAAAAGACAATTCCTCTTTCAAAACTATTATTTATCAAGTGAAAAAGTCCCATAGATTTAAATCTCTTGGTTAGCCTCCAAAACTCAATGGTAAGGTCATTTTGCTGAAGACATCATATCTTGAGTCATGGATGGAGGACATGGAGGACTCAATCTAGTACTCACCTATAAGATTCATTAGAGTATATAATTGTATGGTATATAATATAGTGTATTTCGATACGTCATAAGGGATTAACATGAATCTCTTGAGAGGAAGTACACACAGTAGTATATCTTTGGGGAACTGCTTGAGCGTAAAGGCCTTAGAAAAGTTTTACACAGAAAGCTATAATTTTTTTCAGTTTTTCTATTTTTATATTTTATATAATAAAACAGTGCTTGTATAAAAATTCACACAAAGTTGCTAGAGAGCATACAAGTTCCAAGACTGTCCTGGGTTTGTGGTACATTCAGTTTTCTAAGGGTGCACTCAGATCAGTGTAACAGGCAGACATGATGTAGTTTCTCATTATCTTTGGTAAAACTATTCTTGTTAGTCCTCACAGTCTCACTCTGATACCCACGTTGTGCAGGGACTGCGCTTCCTGGGATGTCAGACATTAATGCTGGATCTACAAGAGGCAAGGACTGCACACAGCAGTGACAGACACTTGGCCTTCACCCCCACGTCAGAATGACCCAGTGACCTCCACCAGGGGTCTCCAGGTCCCTCTGGATCAGGTAGGAAGCAATTGCTCGGGGGACGGTAGAAACCGAGGCAATCTCTACAAGAACCCAGATGGTCACACTGTGGTGTGATCAGGCCAAATCCAGTCGCCACTAAGTAGATCCCATTGGTGGGTTGATGATTGCTGCTGATATGAACCCCTCACGCCCTAACTTGAAAGGAAGGGAAGGTTTGGGGTTCCACACTGGAGGGGAAGGGCAGTGAGCGCTAACAACACTAGACATTGATTCCCTGACAAATTGTTTGCCATCAGACAGGCACGGCCGCATGAACTAAAGCAGGATTCGAACACTGAACATTTCAGAGTATCTTCAGACAATCTTTAACAGCTTACTAACAGAGAAAACCAAGACCACTACCACCAACCGTGACATACTATTTCAGTGAACATCAGAATGCCGGGGCTAATCTTTAATCTGCTTGATACAAGGCAAAAATAATCCAAAACACAAACAAAGAATTTAGATGGGGATAGGGAAAACAGTTGCCAACAGATTTCATGAAACCCATTAAATTCTGAAAATAATAAGTATTTTATATTTATATTGCTTCATGAAAAAAATGACCACTGGAGCCAGCTGTATGGATGGGTAAGTGAGGACACCACACAGTCCAGTAGGCAGGAAACAGCTCCCAGAGTGTCCAGCTCTTTCCCTGAAAGGGATGACGGGACTGGGGGTGGGTGTGGGGGTGGGGAGAAGCCCTACATAGTCAAAGTATTAAGGAAATCAGAATACAACAGGTTCCCAGAATGGAACAAGCTCTGGGTTCCTAGAGCCCGCCATTCCCCTGATGTGAGGAGGCAGGATATGGAAAACCTCAGTAACCGATTGTGCTTCTTTTTTTTTCTTTCCTTTTTTTTTTCTTTTTTTCCTTTATTTTCTATATTCTTTGTTTACATTCCTAAGGCTTTCCCCTTTCCCAGTTCCCCCCTCACCATATGTCCCATAAGTCCTCTTCCCTCCACCCATTCCCCCAATCACCCCCCCGCCCCCCATTTCTCTGTTCTGATACTCTCCTACAAATCTGGATCCAGTCTTTCCAGGACCAGGGTCCTTTCCTTTCTTCTTCTTGGGAATCTTTTGATTTGCTAATTGTGCCTTGAGTATTCAGAGCTTTTGGGCTCATTAATATCCATTTATCAGTGATTGCATTCTTTTGTGATTGGGTTCACTCTCTTAGGATGATATTTTCCAGATCTAGCCATTTGCCTACAAATTGCATGAATTCATTATTTTTAATTGCTGAGTAGTATTCCATTGTATAAATATACACATTTTCTGTATCCATTCCTCCTTTGAGGAACATCTGGGCTCCTTCCAACTTCTGGCTATTATAAATAAGGCTGCTATGAACATAGTGGAGCATGTGTCTTTATTGTATGCAGGATATTCCGCTGGGTATATGCCCAGGAGTGGTATGACAGGGTCCTCTGGAAGTGTCATGCCCAATTTTCTGAGGAGCCTCCAGACTGATTTCAAAAGCGGTTGTACCATCTTGCAACCCCACCAACAGTGGAGGAGTGTTCCTTTTTCTCCACATCCTCGCCAGCACCTGTTGTCCCTTGAGTTTTTAATCTTAGCCATTCTGACTGTTGTGAGGTAGAATCTCAGGGTTGTTTTGATTTGCATTTCCCTGATGACTAATGATGTTGAACATCTCTTAAGGTGCTTCTCAGCCATCCGAATTTCTTCTGGTGACAATTTTTATTTAGCTCTGTACCCCATTTTTGATAGGGTTATTTGATTCTTTGGGGGTCTAACTTCTTGAGCTCTTTGTATATATTGGATATTAGCCCTCTGTCAGATTTGGGGTAGTTGAAGATCTTTTCCCAATTTGTTGGTTGCTGTTTTGTCCTTCTAACGGTGTCCTTTGCCTTACAGAAACTTTGTAATTTTATGAGGTCCCATTTGTCAATTCTTGATCTTAGAGCATAAGCTATTGGTGGTCTCTTCAGGAACTTTACCCCTGTGCCCATGTCCTCCAGGGTCTTCTCCAGTTTCTTTTCTATTAGTTTCAGTGTGTCTGGTTTTATGTGGAGGTCCTTGATCCACTTGGAGTTGATCTTCATACAAGGAGATGAGAGTGGGTCAATTCACATTCTATTGCATGTTGACCTCCAGTTGAACCAGCACCATTTGTTGAAAAGGCTATCTTTTTTCCACTTGATGGTTGTAGCTCCTTTATCAAAGATCAAGTGACCATAAGTCTTTGGGTTCATTTCTGGGTCTTCAATTCTATTCCATTGTTCTACTTGCCTGTCGCTGTACCAATACCATGCAGTTTCTAGCACAATTGCTCTGTAGTACTGCTTGAGGTCAGGGATATTGATTCCCCCAGAAGTCCTTTTATTGTTGAGAATAGATTTAGCTATACTGGGTTTTTTTGTTACTCCAGATGAATTTTAGAATTGCTCTTTCTAGATCTATGAAGAATTGATTTGGGATTTTGATGGGGATTGCATTGAATCTGTAGATTGCTTTTGGCAAGATAGTCATTTTTCCTATATTGATCCTGCCAATCCAAGAGCATGGAATATTTTTCCATCTCCTGAGGTCTTCTTCAATTTCTTTCTTCAAGGGCTAGAAGTTCCTGTTATACAGTTCTTTCATTTGTTTGGTTAAAGTCACACCAAGATACTTTATATTGTTTGTGGCTATTGTGAAGGGTGTTATTTCCCTAATTTCTTTCTCAGCCTGCTTGTCCTTTGAGTACAAGAAGACTACTGATTTGCTTGAGTTGATTTTATAACCAGCCACTTTGCTGAAGTTGTTTATCAGCTGTAGGATTTCTCTGGGTCACTTACATATACTATCATATCATCTGCAAAAAGTGATAGTTTGACTTCTTCCTTTCAAATTTGTATCCCTTTGACTTCCTTATGTTGTCTAATTGCTCTCGCTAGAACTTCAAGTACTATATTGAAAAGATATGGAGAGAGAAGGCAGCCTTGTCTAGACCCTGATTTTAGTGGGATTGCTTCAAGTTTCTCTCCATTTAGCTTAATGTTGGCTACTGGTCTGCTGTATATTGCTTTTACTATATTTAGGTATGGGCCTTGAATACCTGTTCTTTCTAGGACTTTTAGCATGAAAGGATGCTGAATTTTGTCAAATATTTTTCAGCATCTAATGAGATGACCATGAGGTTTTTTTCTTTTAGTTTGTTTATGTAGTGGATTACATTGATGGATTTCCGTATATTGAACCATCCCTGCATCCCTGGGATGCAGCCTACTTGATCATGGTGAATGATCATTTTGATGTGCTCTTGGATTCCGTTGGCAAGAATTTTATTTAGTACTTTTGCATCAATATTCATAAGGGAAATTGGCCTGTAGTTCTCTTACATTGTAGGATCTTTGTGTGCTTTTGGTATCAGTGTTATTGTGGCTTCGTAGAATGAGTTGGGCAGTGTTCCTTCTGTTTCTATTTTGTGGAATAGTTTGAAGAGTATTTGTGTTAGGTCTTCTTTGAAGGTCTGATAGCATTCTGCACTAAAACCATCTGGTCCATACTTTTTTTGGTTGGGAGACTTTCTATAACCCCTTCTATTTCTCTAGGGTTTATGGGACTCTTTAGCTGATCTAATTGATCCTGGTTTAATTTTGGTATTTGGTATCTGTCTAGGAAATTGTCCATTTTCCTCCAGATTCTCCAGTTGTGTTGAGTATAGGCTTTTGTAGTAGGAACTGATGATTTTTTGAATTTCTTCAGTTTCTGTTGTTATATCCTCCTTTTCATTTCTAATTTTGTTAATTTGGATACTGTCTCTCCCCTTTGGTTAGTCTAGCTAAGGATTTATCTATCTTGTTGATTTCTCGAGGAACCAGCTCTTGGTTTTGGTGATTCTTTTTATGGTTCTCTTTGTTTCTACTTGATTGATTTCAGCCCTTAGTTTGATGATTTCCTCTCTTCTACTCCTCCTGGGTGAATTAGCTTCTTTTTGTTCCAAGGCCTTCAGGTGTGCTGTTAAGTTGCTAGTGCATGCTCTCTCCAGTTTCTTTTTGGAGGCACTCAGTTCTATGAGTTTTCCTCTTAGCACTGCTTTCATTGTGTCCCATGGATTTGGGTAGGTCGTACCTTCATTTTCATTGAAGTCTAAAAAGTCTTTGATTTCTTTCTTTATTTCTTCCTTGGCCAAGGTGTCATTGAGTAGAATATTGTTCAGTTTCCATGTGTATGTGGGATTTCTGTTGTTCTTCTTGCTATTGAAGACCACTTTTATTCCATAGTGATCTGATAGGAAGCATGGGATTAGTTCGGTCTTCTTGTATTTGTTGAGGTCTGTCTTGTGACCAATTATATGATCAATTTTGGAGAAGGTACTGTGCGGTGCTGAGAAAAAGGTATATTCTTTTGCTTTAGGATGAAATGTTCTCTATATATATATCTGTTAAATCCAATTGGTCCAAAGCTTCAATTAGTTTCACTGTGTCCCTGTTTAGTTTATGCTTTCTTGATCAGTCCATTGAGGAGAGTGGAGTGTTGAAGTCACCTACAATTATTGTGTTAGGTGCAATGTGTGCTTTAAGTTTTAGTAAAGTTTCTTTTACGAATGAGGGTGCCCTTACATTTGGAGCATAGATGTTCAGTATTGAGAATTCTGCTTGGTGGATTTTTTCTTTGACAAGCAAGAAGTGACCTTCCGTGTCTCTTTTGATGACTTTAGGTTGAAAATCAATTTTATCTGATATTAGAATGGCTACTCCAGCTTGTTTACTGAGACCATTTGCTTGTAAAATTGTCTTCCAGCCTTTTACTCTAAGGTAGTGTTTGTCTTTGACACTGAGATGTGTTTCCTGTATGCAGCAAAATGTAGGGTCCTTTTTCCGTATCCAGTCTGTTAGTCTGTGTCTTTTTATTGGGGAATTGAGTCCATTAATGTTAAGAGATATTAAGGAATAGTAATTATTACTTCCTGACATTTTGGGCATTATTTTTTATATTTGAGTGGTTCTCTTCTTTTGGGTTAGATGAGAGGGGGTTTCTGTCTTGATTCTTGTGGGGTGTAGTTTCCCCATTTGTGTTGGTATTTTTCCCCTATTATCCTTAGTAGGGCTGGGTTTGTAGATAGACATCGTGCAAATTTGGTTTTGTCATGGAATACCTTGGTTTCCCCATCTATGTTGATTGAGAGTTTTGCTGGGTATAGTAGTTTTGGCTGAAGTTTGTGTTCTCTTAAAGTCTGCATGAGATCTGCCCAGGATCTTCTAGCTTTCATGGTCTCAGATGAGAAGTCTGGTGTAATTCTGATAGGTCTTCCTTTATATGTTACTTGGCCTTTTTCTCTTACTGCCTTTAATATTCTTTCTTTGTTTAGTACATTTGGGGTTTTGATTATTATGTGACGGGAAGTATTTCTGTTCTGGTCCAGTCTGTTTGGAGTTCTGTAGGCTTCTTGTATATTCATGGGCATCTCTCTCTTTAGGTTGGGGAAGTTTTCTTCCATAGTTTTGTTGAAGATATTTGCTGGCACTTTAAGTTGTAGATCTTCATTCTCATCTATCCCTATAATCCTTAGGTTTGGTCTTCTCATTGTGTCCTGGATTTCCTGAATGTTTTGGGTTACCAGCTTTTCGCATTTTGCATTTTCTTTAATTGTTGAATCCATGGTTCCTATGGTATCTTCAGCATCTGAGATTCTGTCTTCTATCTCTTACATTCTATTGTTGATATTTGCATCTATGACTCCTGATTTCTTCCCAAGGTTTTCTATCTCCAATGTTGTCTCCCTTTGTGATTGCTTAGTTGTTTCTCCTTCTGTTTTTAGATTCCTGATGGTTTTGCTCAGATCTTTCACTTGCTTGTTTGTGTTTTCCTGTAATTCTTTAAGGGATTTTTGTGTTTCCTCTTTTATGACTTCTACTTGTTGACCCATGTTCTTTTTTATTTCTTTAAGTGATTTTTGTGTTCCCCCCTTATTGGCATTCATTTTTTGATCCATATTCTCCTGTCTTTCTTTAAGTGATTTTTGTGTTTGTCTTGTAAGGGCTTCTAGCTTTTGATCCATTTTCTCCTGTATTCCTTTAAGAGATTTATCTAAGTGATCCTCTATCAGCATTCTGACCAGTGATTTTAGATCTGAGTCTCGTTTTTCTGGTGTGATGGGGTATCCAAGACTTATTTGAGTTTGCCTTGTAAGGGCTTCTAGCTTTTGATCTATTTTCTCCTGTATTTCTTTAAGAGATTTATCTAAGTGTTCCTCTATCAGCATCCTGACCGTGATTTTAGATCTGAGTCTTGTTTTTCTGGTGTGTTTGGGTATCCAAGATTTATGCTGTCGGGGAACTGGATTCAGATGCTGCCATATTGCCTTGATTTCTGTTAGTAATGATCTTACGTTTGCCTTTTGCCATCTGGTTATCTCTGGTGTTAGTTGGTCCTGTAGTTACTAGCTGGTACTTGAACCTCCTGTGGGCTCATAAGGCTATTTCCCCATGACTGGGACACCTGAACCACTGCCCTGCAGGGCTCCTGCTCGCAGATTGCTGACAGGTGGCCTGAGTCCCCCGAGGTCTTAAACTCAGGATATCTCAGGTACTTGGTTCTGCCTGCTGGGCAGCTGCTCTGCACTGCTCCTGCTCAGGGATTGCTGTCTGGTGTCCTGAGTCCCCAGAGATCTTAAACTCGGGATATCTCGGGTACCTGGTTCTGCAGGCTGGATTGGAACACCTGGGAAGCTGGCGGAGGCTGCAGAAAGTACAGGGTCTGCCCTCAGGGCACAGAGCCCAGATTTGGCTGGTGTCCCCCAAACTGCTGCTCTGTGCGCAGCTCCCGCTCAAGGCCTGAGTCCCTGAAGGTCTTCCCGGTTGTGCTTCTGAATCTGCAGGGCCACACTCCACTTTCTGGAAAGCAGGACAATTTTCACATGGCTTGCAATCTTCTTGGTTACATCCTTAAGACCACAAGAAATCCCATGGAATTCTCTCCAACTAGTGGAAGCAGTGAGAGAGAGTGCCACAGCCATCTTTGGGGTAGGGTGCGTGCATGCGTGCGTGGGTGTGTGTGACTAAGGCATTAGAGAGAGGCCAAGTGAGGGGAAGGGGGGTCTTTTGGCTGCCCCATCTCCTTCTTCCTGGGCACAAGAAGGCTGCCTTGCTCTTTGTGGGGTCCCTCATCTCACTTCTTACAAGGAGATATGTGTGCAGGGGTGGGTATGTGACATTGTACCACAGAAGTCTCTGTGCACTTCTCAGTGTCAATAATTTAGGTTTACAGTTATAGCATACCTAATCTGAGAAAGACAGTGGGTAGAAGCCTCATAGCATTGAAATTTGTTATCTTTTAAATGCCCATTGGGTACATGCAAATTTATACCATGCTTTCTGCTACAACTAAAGTTCTTATCTTTATGAGAAAATTCATTGATTATTTCTATCATTTCTTCATATTAAAATAGCAAAATATTAAGCCATTAAAGTTATCATCACATCTGTAATGTCCCACAAGGGTCTTATGACTACGCTGGACAATTCGGTCTTCTAGGTCAAGGATGAGAAGCATTGAGTCTGGGAAACGCTGTTTCCTTTCCTTCTTAGGCATCTGGCTGGCCCCAGTACAGAAAGGGAAGAGATGTGCGCCTCCACACTAGGTGTGGGCCCCGGTAGGACGACAGAACTCCCTGCAAGGTCTGAGGGAAAAGGTCTGGTGGGACTGGGAAGGGGTGTGGGCACTCCATTTAAGATGGTCTGGGTCCTTCCAACACCTGCAAAAGAGCCCTCGGCCAGGGTTATGGAGGTTCAAGACCATGCTACTCTCGGGAGGATCTAACACTGAGGTCTGGGGACATGGACTTTGTACAAATACATGAAAAGTAAACAGTCCTCATTGAACCAACAAGCTCACCCTAAAGGTGTCCCTACACACTGTATTGCAATGTGTCCCTCTACACTGACATCTCTGTACAAAAGTCTTTGCTGCTCCTTTCAGGAGGCAGCGGGGGACCCCTCAAACTCCTCATGGAACCTCTTGAGGTTGATTGCATAACTCCCTAGGTCCTGGCACTCGGGGCCCTGCACATGGACCTTGCATTGCTGCTGGTAGGAGCAGCGCTGCTCCATGTCCCTGCAGCGACAGAGCTCGTCCAGCTTACCCACAAACTCCAAGGTCCACCCACGGTCCTTCTTGGCTCTCTCCTAAATCACCCAAAGGTGTCCCTACACAGTGTGTTGCAATGTGTCCCTCTATACCATCATCTCTGTGGAGAGGGTACGGGCTGCGGGAGGACATGGCTCCCATGAAGGCCGTAGAGACATACGCCTCCGCTCTATGTACATTCAGATCATCTTCCAGTGTTCTCTTCTACACAGTGAGCACCACACGGCAGTGGCGAACAGCTCATCCAGCTTACCCACAAACTCCAAGGTCCACCCGCGGTCCTTCTTGGCTCTCGGGTAGAGGAGCTGCACATAGTGGCGGATGAGCCTGATGCGGGCAGGGTCCAGCTGCTTCTTGCCCAGGGAGCCACTGCAGTTGTACTGCTTGTGCAGGTTCTCCTGCGTGAAGAGCTCCGGGAAGAGGTGCACCAGCAGGCAGGAGGCGAAGTTGCCAGTGGACAGGCTGCTCTCCTAGATGCTGCTCAGCTGCTCCCTGCTAGATGCTGCGCAGCTGCTCCCTGCTCAGAAGGCAGTCTGCACCGGGCATCTCCAAGTCAGACTGGGGGATCTCTAGTTTGTCAAAGTCAATGGGCACCAGACAGACCTTCTTGGAGCGCGGGCCAGGCCGCTCGCAGTCAAAGCCGTCCTCCACCTTCACCACGGAGATGTTGTCCAGCACCTAGAGGAGTCGTAGCAGTCAGATAAAGCTATAAATAAATTAGATGACCATGCATGTAGAAAGGGAAAGAAAAAAATCAATTCAATGAATGTGCTCAGGGTAGAATCAAATAACTTGAAAATGTAAACGAGTAATGAGAATAAGACCATTTTGCAAGGGATAACAACTGTCAGGCACAAAGTCTACATTATACTTCAGATTATACACAGTGGCCGTGTCCTGCATACATGTAGGCTATGTGTAATGAGTCAAGGTCTAAGATGGTCTAACATCCACATGATATAATGAACCAGATATTAAATGATAGTTATCAATTTTCATCAACACAAGAATTTAGTGTGAACACTAACATCATTAAATGAATAGATTTCCTTGAGGAAGGCATGTCACAAAAGCAGATCCAATGAGTGTTTGTGCTTTGCAAGAGGGCTGGGGAGCAGGGCTTCTCCTACTTCAGTGGTTCAATACAATCGACCAGCAGCTGTTTACTACAATAGAGACAAACAATAACATTAAAACAAGGGTCAGCCAAGTTTCAAGGAATGGTAAAGGGCATATTCAGCTTGTAATATGAAGTTTGGGCACCCAGAAGATTCAGAAAACACGAGTACATGATGGGTAGAGAGGATATTATCTCAGAAAAAGGATGTGCATTCAAGAAGTTAAACATTCATAAAGATACTGCATTCATACTAAAAATGCTAAATTAATACAGATTTATGAAGTGCTTATATAATAATACAGAGGGCAGAAATGCCAGGGGATCTATTCACAAGGTGATGTATGGCTTTCCTTAGAAGACATGCTGTTTTTATAAAGTCGCATGATTTCTTCCTTTGAATCATGGGAACTGTGGGACTTTTGGTCTACTAGCCCTAGGCTCATGTCTGAGATTGCGAATTCATTATGTTTGGCTTATTTGTATTTATTTGCTTAGACAGTGTGTTTGCTACTTTATTAATTTGTTAATTTATTAATTTTATTTTTTAATTTATTAATTTGTTACTTTATTAATTTGTTAATTCAACTGTAAACTTGTAGAATTCTTTTATAATTATTTTTCTTCATTATTATTCTATGAGAATTATTTTCATTTATGTTAATGGAGCATTCATCTTGCTGTATGTATAGCTTATTTTTTTCACTTAAGCTTGACAAGGTGAGTGAGATGGGACTGCGAAAGTGTAGGACATGTGTGAGATTAAGGACCTTTTCCCAAATGTTCTTTGCAGAAGAGCAGGCAAGAGTTGGTAGATGCATCACCCCCACACATGAAAGACATAGGTTTTAAAAGAAGAGGAATTGCTATTAGCAGTTTTCTCCCTATAGAGTTACAAGGTAGAACCTCCTCTGAATAATATCACTTTTAACTCAAAATATTTCACAAAATTTTTGCAAATCCTCTGTGATAGTTCCTTTAGTCATTCAGCAGCAATCACTCTGTTGGTCCACCATTTTCTCACTGTGTTTGACTGAAAGATCCTTGGAATATGGAGAGTCATAGTTACCCTCCTATTTCATTAGTTATTCTTCTAGAGATGATCACTGCAAGGGGAAAGATGGGTTATTTCATACCCTAAGTTCATTCCTTTGAGGTCCTCATTTTAAAATTTACTTTATTTTCACAAGGCACAGAACATACAGGCAAAGAAAATAAAAAGTCCTTAATATTTGTGAGCTAATCTGATTTATATATTCTCAGTTGGTCTCCAGTCACTGGACTATCAGTACAAAGATACACCTTAGGTGGTGACAAAGGCCTTTTATCCCAGCACTCCGGAGGCAGAGGCAGGCAGATCTGCATGTTCCCAATATGTCTGGTCTACAAAATCCAGGATTGTCTGTCCTATATAAACACTGTATCAAACAAAATAAAAAGAAAAAACCCTAAAACAAATAGAGAACCCCACTACAACAAAACAAACAAACATAAAAACTGAACAAGATTTACCTTCCCCCAGAATGAACTGAAAATCATTATGGCCTGAATTTTACCAGTGATGTGTGGAATGAACTTCTGTCTTGAACAGTCACATATACAAAAAAATGAATTAGATGAGACTTAAGATGATAAAGCAGTTATTACAACTACAGATTTGACCATGACTGCCTATTTCATCAGGGACCTTATAAAATTTCTCAAGAACAGTTTGTGTTAAGCAATTTCATTTCACATATTAAAGATTATTATGTCTCAAATTGCTGATCGTCTAACCTACACATATAAAATGAATCATTTGGCTTCGAGCCCATCCTCTGCCACAGGGCTCCATGCCCAAATAGTGCTGGGAGAGAGCAAGCATCCCAGGAGTGCAGACAGGCCTGTGAGTGCAGGGAAGACCACTAGTGCTGCACAGAGGAACCTGCCCAGAACCCTTAGGACACAGGAACCCAGGGGCAGCCTGCAACTTGAACCTTGAGGTTTCTGTCTTAAGCTGGAGCCTGTCTTCTGCTACAAAGCTTCATACACAAATAGGGCTGAGAGAGGGCAAGTCTCCCAGGGGTACAGATAGGACTACCACTGCTGCTCAGAGGGACACACCCAGATCCCTCAGGACACAGGAAACAAGGAGCTGCCTGGGACAGGAATCTTCTGATTTTTGTCTGGGCCCTAAGGTGATCCTGGGCCACAGAGCTACATACACAAATACCACCAGAAGATAGCTGGTCTCCCAGGAATGAATACACACCTTCAAGCACAGGTAAGACCACCACTTCTATTCAAATTCCTAGCCCAAGAAGGACCCGCTCTGAGTGATCAGGACACAGGAACTAAGGGTCAGCTGGGGACAGGATCCTTCTGGTTTCTGTCTGCACCTCAGAGCTGACCCTGGACCACAGCATTTCATAACGAAAATCCTACTGGAAAGAACTGGTTTCCTAGGAGTAGTGACCCACAAGCTTGCTGGATAGACAAGCCACAGTCAGAGACAACAAGACCAGCAAACACCAGGGAAAACCATATAGCAATGGGAAGCACAAGAACAAAAGCAGCAGAAACCAAGGCTACTTCGCATCATCAGAACCCAATTCTCCCACCACATGGAGCCCTGGTTACCCCAACACACCAGAAAAGCAAGACATTGACTTAAAATCAAATCTCATGATGATGATAGAGGACTTTAAGAAGGACATAAACAACTCTCTTAAAGAAATACAAGAGAACACAGGCAAATATTTAGAAGCCCTTAAAGAGGATACACAATAAATCCCTTAAAGAATTACAGAAAAATAAAACAAACAGGTGACGTAACTGAACAAAACCATCCAGAATCTAAAAATGATAGTAGAAACAATAAAGAATTCACCAAGGAGACAACACTATAAATAGAAAACCTAGGAAAGAGATCAGGAGTCATAGATGCAAACATCGCCAAGAGAATACAAGAGATAGAAGAGAGAATCTCAGGTATAGAAGACACCAGAGAAAACATAACAAAGAAAATGCAAAATGCAAAAAAGGTCCTTACCCAAAACATCCAAGAAATCCAGGACACAATGAGAAGTCCAAACCTAAGGATAACAGGTATAGAAGAAAGTGAAGATTCCCAGCTTAAAGGGCCAGTAAAAATCTTCAACAAAATTATAGAAAAAAACTTCTGCAACCTAAATAGAGAAAAAAGCTGCTGTTTTCATCATAGTTAATATCAGCTGATTAACTGTATTGAAACATTGATGGGCAGTTGCATGCCAACAATTATTCTTCATAGCCCAAACAGGCATTAAACTCTGTGTTCCTATCTTGTCTCTATTGATAGGGAGAATAGATTTATTTTTAATTTATTTTAATGTTTGAAAGTGTTTTTCACACATAAACTTTCATGAGATTGTCACTTTTCTCCCCCTCTCAATCTTCCAAATATGCCCCCACCACCATTTCTGAACAAATCCATGTGCTCCTGAAAAATGGAACAGCGCCCACTTATTCATCCCTGAAGAAATCCTACTCTCCTGTCCTCGGCAGCTGTCCGTGACCAATGGCTCCTGAATAAATGAATGATAGGACTATATAAGTCCCTCCCTCATTAATGCCTGTGTTACTTGTAATAATCTTGTGTGTGTCTTGTGCATGCAGTTAGAGTTGCCATGTTTTCATGTGTGCAACAACACTGTCATAGCCAGCCAAACTGTATTATTTGAGCTATCCATGACTTATAGATCTTATAACATATTCTTCTCCTTCCTCTGATATGTTCCCTTTGCCTAGGGGTTTGATGTGGAGACATAGTCGTGTCACAGCTGAGCACTCAATGGCCTCTTATTCTACATGAAATTTAAAAACTTGTACTATGGGTTTCTAATAATCATTGTCTACTGTAAAGAAGGTCTTTTATGGTGATGGTTGAAAGCTGTACTACTCTGTTTCTAAAGGTAAAACTAAGAGAGTTTTACACTATTTCCATACTGCAGGATAATACTAGTAAGATCTCCTTTAGAGCCTATGCTCCAAGCACCCATGGGTACTTGGTTCAGGCAATAGTGCCAGTCATTAATCTTGTGAAACTTGACATGCAGTGAGAAACTGGTTGGTTGTGCTCACACCATTCATACCACTATTTCACCTGGGAGCATGTCTTACCAGGCTGACGATCATTGTATATCAAAGGGTTCACAGTTGGCTAAGATTGTTGATTATTTTCTCTCATTTTAGCATGAAAACAATATTCTAATAATATGAATCCTAACAGGAAGGGACTACTGGTTAGCACCAGATTGATTTCTCCATGTTCTATGACTCAAGTATATAATATCCTTAATGAAAAGACATTACTTACCATTAAGTTTTAAATGGTAACCAAAATTCATGCCAATATCCCATTCTTGGGATTGGGGAAAGAACATACATACATGACTCAAAAGAGGGGTTGTATATGCCTAGTACTGAACTTTTAGATAGACTGCTGTGTGTGGCAGAGAACCTTCACTCTTTTAGAGTAACAGTATAGAATACCATATATATTATATATTATTTATATATACCATAAGTATATATTTATATATAATGCATTTATATGATTATATAATAATTATAAAATAAATATAAAAATTATATATAATATTATATATATGCATATATATACATGCATACATACTTTTTCATCTATATACTCCTGAGTGTGAAGCTATCCAGTAGAGTAGGGTTCTACTTGGCCATGGTGGCAGACAACATAATCTCAGGGTTCACAGGCTTCTTGGTTAGTTACTATTGATCAATTTTTTCCCAGAATATTGCATATCATATAATCTGCACAGTATAGATATTTTATTAATATGAATATTTTAAAAAAAAAACAATGCTAATAGATTCCAGACACAAAAGATTACATAGTATATGACATTTATAGAACCTGAACATAATTCCATTAAAATATTCATGTAAAAATACATCTCCAGTCTATACACAACTAGATATGATATACTGATGAGGGTAGTATGTGAACCCCCAGATCTCGGCCACTTCAGGCATCTCTGGAAAATGCCTCATAACAGACGCCTTACTTCCATCTCTCCAGTCCTATACAATCCCACTTCATTACCTCTTTCTTTTCCACATTTAAAATGCTAACACACTACTATAGTCCACTGATGTGTGCTTGGAGTGTAATACTCTTTCCCTTCTAACTATTAGTGATTTGCTAACATGCATTAATGTTGCTAAAATTTTTTTGTAGAATAAGACTCGGGACATGAACAAAATACTTGTTACCTTTTCTCTCCTGCAACAACTGGCTATGTTGCAGTTCTCACATAAAATCTTCCAAAACACCTGCTAACCAAACCCATACTCTGGTGTTTGGTGGTAACATCAGACATTCTTTCCAGGTCAGTCCTGACAGCATAGAAATCGGCTGAGACATATTATCCTCTTCTGGATGCTTTCAGTACTGCAAGGGGATCTAGCACACTCTTCTGGATGCTGTGTGTAGTTATATTTTATTCTGGAGTCTGGGTATTTGCATGGGGAACCAAAGGATCTCTTTTTGATATGTTTAGCATTGGGAGGGGATTAAAATCCACCTTCAAAATACTTTGATTACCAAAAGATAATCTATCCCACTCTCTAGAAAAGGCACATTGACATCAGATCAATTTGGGTGAGGTACTTAGCAAGAAGGCAAGAGCTGTCCTGTGTGGCATAGGCACTCCCTTGATTACAAACTGTATGATAACACGGAGAATCCCTGGCATAGTCTGTGATGATACTAGTGTGTTGACTCCAACTACTCTTGCATCATTCATTCAGGACCTTTATCGTCTACCCACAGACATGCCTACAAGACTGAGCAGCCTTCTAGGGAGAGAGAACAATGAACATACAGAGAACAGAAAGAGGCAGCAGCAAGATGAACTTTGGTGTTAGTGTAAAAGCACAAGAAGAATTAATGGTCCTGGGAAAGTCACAGTGAGTTCTGGGCATGGAATAGGGAGCTTCTTGGGGAAGGTGGGCTTGAGCTGGGACTTCAGTCATGGGACTCATGAGCTTGGCATCTCTGGGAAGCACTTTGTTTGGCAGAGATGTAGGAATGGTCAAGGCTGCAGTTGCTGTGCAAGAGCTCCTTAATGTCATTCTGACTGTCAGAAGAGGGCATCAGGAGGCAGACTCCTGCTCTTTGTTCCTAGGGCTACACCACAAGCTGACTTTGAGCTTGAGAGGCTCTCTAGATGCCTTTGGAACTGCATGGCAATCTGTGTTATTCCACCTTCTGGATACATTGGGTACTGGGGATCTCGCACCCTCTGCTGGATACTTTTCATAATCCATGGGGGACTTTCATCCTTTTCTTCCTGCTTTGAGTATAGGAAATAAATCTTAACCCATTCTTCTAGTCACTGAATGTGCTCCATAAAACAGGCCTCAAGGATGATGTGAATTCAGGCTACGGCTTGTACTAACCTCATGCAGTGGCTGCCACATCCAGCCTCCTATACACTGGGCACTCTGGTGCTTAGTAAACTTAGCATCATGAGCTCAGGACAGCACAGGTAGGAGTTCCCAAGTAACGGGTCCAGGGCTTCACAAAATCCCTGTGGACCTGGAGGGAAAGACTAACCCTCTAAAAACTTCCCAGGAAGTCTATGCACAATTTTTGGCCTACCTGATTGCTGTTATCATTTTTTATATCTTCAGAACATAGATTCTCAGTTGTCGGTTCTTATAGCTACACAGATGTCCTAAGCATATAATCAATATTTCCAGGGAGAAGACTTAACATCAGGAATCTATGAGATTCATTGTGTCACCAAGGTGAACACATGGACTAAGAGCAGTGCGGCTTAGAGGATGTGTAACCTAGGCAACAGCATCACTCTGAAACAGGCCCCACTGTGGTCTCCGGAATCTCAGGATGCACAGGGCATGTGCACATGCACACTGGCACACACACACACATATGATTAGTACTCTAGGCAGTGTCCCGGTCAAATAGGCTTTTGCTGCACTGCATCCTTAGTGGATTCCTTTAAGTTTCATGGACATCTGAGAGCAAAAACAAGGAAAGAAAATAGCCCTGGATATCCACCAAGGTCTCAGACATTCACATACTTTAGTCTTGGCCACAGGTAACCACATCTTGGTGGTAATCAGCACTAGGGACTCCAGGACCCACTTGCATCCCATCAGATATTAGATGACATTGTCCTCCAAGCACAGCAAGGAAGGGCTAGCTTATGCCATCAAAATGCAGTAGGAGTTCAGTATGGACTGAGACCCATGACTAGCCACAGTGGTTGGGAAGGGGATTCCAGCCTGAGGATAGCTGCCATGATTTTAGGGGCATCACTGGATTACAAGAATTCATTCCCTCTTACACAGGCCACTATCTGGAACTCAGCATGGTCTCTCCTGGCCCTATGACACTCAACCATGCGAGGCCACTTGTGTTTACATACCTAAAGAGACTGCTGGAAGGCTCTATATGGGAAGGCACTGAGCTGTTCTGGATGACATGAGTGCTGCATGATGCTCTGTCACCCTCTTCTAGTCGCTCATGGAAATGCAGTGACTCTTTTACCTTTAATTACTTACACACTGCATGTGTCCTTTTCTCCCTCTGCTGGATGCTCTGGATACTGCATGGTGATGTATCCATGTCTTTTGTGTGTTTTGAGATCTTTCCCCCTTTTAGATGAATTGGAGACTGTATTGACATATATTGGCATTTTCTAGAGAGTCATTGAGTGACACATGTGACTATATAAACCTCTACATGGTTTCTCTTTAGCAAGAGATTCAAGTCACTCTTTTGCCCACTGCCAGTACTACCTGGGAAGCTATAGACCTCATTTGGATGCTGAAGTCACTGCATGGAAAGCTGTCACCTACTTCTGAAGTCTGTGGGTACTTCATGGACATGTGTCATTCTTCTAGGAATTTTGTGTAAGGCAAAGGCAGCTATCATCCTTTTGTTTTAAATACATATAGCACCTGACACCACACCCTACACCCTGCCATCAGTCCTTGGGTCTAAACAACAGGCTTTTGAAGGTAAAAGAGTGGAGAACATTCCTTCTAGCCTGACATCCTTTTACAGGCACTATAAGTAAAAGCAGAAATCTAAGATGGGACCTTAATAAAGATAATCTGTAAAAACACCAATTTCTCCCTTTGCCTTCCTTTCTCATATTATCTTAGTGAATGTTGTATTTAAAGATAACACCAATCCTGTTGGTGACCACCTGACATGGCCAGGATCTAGGCACATGGGAGGTACTGTTTCTTCTTTGTCTATGAAACATAGTAAGGGCTCTGGTTCTAGTCTGTCTGCCTCATAGCAAGCAGCCTGACTTTGGGCCTTGGATTTGTGCCACTAACACTCAATTTGCTAAGTTTTTAAATCTGTGAGCCCCTTCTCACATTGTCCTGCAGCCCCAGGAACCTCTAAATAGAAGAATTCTTTGCACCATGAGGGGATGTTAGGATCCCAGGGCCTCTGAGAATCTAGCAGGGACTTTACAGACCTGGTTTCTATGGGACATGTAGAAGAAATGTGTTTCTGAAAGAGGTGGGTTTACTGTCATTTGTCAGATGATGTTTCTGCTGTACCTCCTGATATTTTCCCAGTACCATGAACAGTTAAACATGCATGGGACCCATATGTAGTACTTGGAGTTATACAGGTCTTTATGGTATCATCCTTTTGGTATCTGAATTTTCAGAAGTAGTATGAAACTTCTAGAATTTGGGTTTTCTCTGGAATTGGCCTGCCTCTTAGAGTTTCTGGTATGTCTACTGTAGGCTGTAGTCTAGTGCTGACTGGGAGCCATGAACCTGTCAGGCTTTGCAGTAGTACTCGGAAGTACATGTGGCAGATGGAAGCTCCTGAGGCTCACATTTTTTTTGGTTCTAGGTCACCACTGTCCACAGCCATCTCCAGAAGGAAATGAGAAAGGAGATGGTACAAGAGACACCTGTAAGAGGAGCAGATGTGCTGCAAGAATCATGTGAGGAGGAGAGGACAAAGTGAGGAGTCCCATGAGAAGATTTGAGACCTCTGGGAAAAGCAGTGTCAGGTAAGCTGAGACAGTAGATGCAGGCTCTCCAACTATTTAAGCACACACATAAACTCACACATACACATACACACACACACACACACACACACACACACACACTGACACATACACACAGTCATACACACATTAACATCCACCTAATTATCCAACCCTCAATGAAGCATCCCATCCAGCTGTGCATTTCTGGGGAGTTGGCTTCTTCAAAGGTACTGGATGATTAGCAAGAAAACCCTCCTGCTATTCTAGAAACTGCAGGCAGTTAATGGAGGTAGTCAGTCACATATCACCTACAGGTCATTATGGTAGGCAGGGTGCTATGTAGGTACTTAGGGAGTGACATACAACTTTGAATGAGTGAGGTCAGTGTCCCTTGTGTCATTTGCTTTTCAGGGGTTATGTGAGTTCACAGGTGGGAAGCAGTTTGCATGGAGGAGAGCCCTGGGAAAATATAAAATTAGTGCAGATTCCCCCTCACACTGGACAGTGCTGCATTTCAGTAAAAAACTGTAGGTTATTTCACTAGGCTCCTACTGACTGACCTGGGTGCTGTTTTCATATTTTATACAATGCAGGTGGTTGAAAACTTGCTTGGGGTAGGTTTTGTGAGGAAACTATGATGGATCAACTAGGAGTTAGCTGGAGGCTTTGTTAGGAGGCTTTCCTGAAAGATTGCTCTTGTGTGCTTCAGCTTTACTGTGCAGAGGTTGTAACTTTTAGGATCAAAGAATGTCAGGATAAAAAAATTGTCAAAGGGAAAATAATGTGCAATCCAGGGCAGCAGAGTCTGGTGAGTCTAAGAACCTTGAAGACAGCTCAGAGGGTTCAGTACCTCCTCCTGCAGGAGAAAGATGGCTGCAAGCCAGTATTTTCTCTGGCCTTTCTGGGTAAGGGACAGATGTGTGCAGATGTGTGTGTGTGTGTGTGTGTGTGTGTGTGTGTGTACATTTTTGGTGCATACCTGGGCATGTGTGTAGGCCTTTGCCTGTATAATATTGTCTGTGTATATATGTTCAAATGCATACACATACATGCATATATGCAGGTAAGGGTAAGCATCTGTGTACCCTTGTTGAGTGTATTGTACATGTGGGTGTCTGTGTGGATTATTGTGGGTGTGGCTACCTGTGTGTGGGAATATATATGTATCTGTCTCAGTGTCCCTGTGTGTATGTCTGTCTGTCTGCATGTCTCTGTGTGTGCACATACATGTATGTGTATGAACATGAATATTCTTTCTTTTCTTCTGGTCTTCTTTTGATAGTTTTCTGTACCTATATACACTGTATATCCTGACCAAGCTAAATATAGGTTGTTTTAGGCCCTATTGGGTAAATTTGCTGCATTTTTATGAATTAAAAAAAAAAGTTCCAAGCCTTCACATTTAAGTCTACCTTTTTTCAGCCACATATTGTATCAAATTCCTGTCGCCCCAGACTACACAGGCACAGATGGCTCTCTGTATGCTCCATACACCATGGGCTACAATCATGAATTCTCAGCCAGACAGTGTGACACAAGGAAAAGTATTTTGGAGAATGGATGTCATGGGCTACTCTGTGGATAACCACTTCATGATGGAAATGCATCTGTACTGTATCTTTTAGGTCATGTATTTAGAAACACCTAAAATATGGTATATGGCATTCACATGTTCCTGCAATGGTCATGCAGACTAATTTAATGAGAATCACAACTCTATTGCTCTAAAGCCTCTCAGCAAATGACTATTAATTCAGGATCCATACAAGAAATCAGGAAATCCAGAGCGATCTGCCTCTCATTTCCTTGACATACCTCATTGGTGATAAATATAAAACAGACACAATGATTTCCCAGATAAAGACTTCCAAATATTCCATGTTGATATTTCCCAAACCTTTTGAGACATGGCTTTATTTATAGGTAATTTTAGTGTGAGTACGCATTTAGAGCATTTTGTGTTTTGTTTGTTTAGCTGGATTTGAAGCATTTCTATACATTTCTTTTATTTTTATGTATGTTTTGCTTCCTGGATGTCTGTGCACCACGTACATGCAATTCCTCCAGAGGCCAGAAGAGGGCACGGTATTCCACCTAGAGCAAGAGTAATGAGATTGTTAGCTGCCCTCTGGGTCCTCTGGTGGATATACAAATGCACTTAATAAAAGAGGCTTCTCTCCAGTTCCTAATCTGCATTTCACTTTTATCCATCAAGATTATGTGGTTTTAATTGAAGGAGATCAACCCTAAGCAAAGATAGAAGTTTCAGAAGACCTGTAGGTTAGGGGCATGAAGATGGCATGCTAATCTTAGGTTACCAGACATTCATGCAGTGGAACTGTGGGATCAAGATAATGCTCTAGAATCACTTATCATGGTGTGAACAGACCTGTCAATGCTAACCCTGCATAACCATGCAGAGTAGGTGTGAAATGCCCAACTGATGAAATGCTGAATTGAAAATATCCTCCTGGGGGGCAGAGGCAGAGAAAAAAACCACCATTTAAGGCCAGCTACCCAGTGTTGGGATGGCACTTCACCCCAGGCTGCATGGGTGGAGCCTGAAGCAGAGGTCACACACCTATGGTGGAGAGCATGTCTGTGCATGTCTGGGAAGGGAGAGAGATAGTAGATGTTCATCTTTAAGCACAGTAGATCTCAGAGTTTACTGAGGAAGTGTTTCTTCCAGTGGATGCTTCATTCTGTGAAGTTCCCCTGGACCACATGTGATTTCTGAGACTATCAGTGAGTCAGAGACTAAAATGTGTAAAGAAAATACTCCCCTGGATCCCAGAACTGGTGCTGTCAAACCAGGGCTTTTAAGTAGAAGCCTGAGAAGGATTGGGGGAGGGGTTCAGTTGCTCTCTTTCATTGGTCATATTCTCTAAGCTGACACTGACAAAGAAAGGGATACCTGTAAACACACAGGAAACCAATCACCAGCATGTGATAAGGGTCTTCTTGTCCATCTTTCCACTCTCTTGAAGGAGCCTGGGTATTACTTACTTGTTGGTATTCAGTATAGTGCTTGACTCTTTTGGTAAATGCTACCAGTCAGGAAGATTGACTTGGCTTCTACTACTATCGTTTGTGCAGGTAGATAACAGCTTGTCATCAACTTTAAACAACTAAATTCTCCCGAGTATACAGTGTGGACTGAGGACCTTCTATTTCACTTTAAGAGAGAGATTCCTAGTCTTGAAAGCATTCTGTAAGGCAGTCTCAACGACCAATCTTGTAGGAGCCAAACTGAGTCTCAAATTGACAGTTGCCTTGTAGATATTGTAGCAGATGAATGAAGTTACAGGCCAGGAATGTAACTCAGGTTGCATGGACTTGTGCTAGGTTCAGTCATAGCACTGTGAGGTCAGAGAAAAAGAAAAATTGCCCCATTGCAGCCAGAGCTGTGCAAGACAATACACTGTGATGCTGTGTGGAGGTTTTAAAGTCTGCCAACCTCCCCGTAGATCTCGACACAGACTCCATATCGTGCCCTTAATTGAGCAGCTATATTCTCTGGGGCAAGTTTTCATCCTTGGGGTATAAACCAGAGTATGAATATAGATACATAGCTTATTAACTTCTGTGTCTGTGGTGATTGCCTGATGAGATGGCTCAGTGGGTAAAGGTAATGCCACCAATCCTAGGGACCTGAGATCCTTCCCTGACCCACATGATGAGGACAAAGTCCATCAATTACACTCTGACTTTCCTGTAGATGGGTGTGCCAGGTCTTAGCCCACAGCAGCTACGGTTTACCACTCATCATGGACACTGGGGAAACTCTCCATCTGATGCACACATGTAATTATATATCTGTGTGCCCCATTGAGAGATTCTGGACTTTTGTTATTTTACTTTTGTTGCCCAGAAATTGTAGAAACCAAGGAGGCCAGCATCATACCATCACCTGACACACACGTTTAGGAATTATGGCCACCGTGAACTTGAAACTGTGCTCTGGCCATCCAAATGTCCAAACTGCCATAGAAGGTTTTCCATACATGCCTGGGGGACTTGTTGTTGATGTGGTTGTTCCTTGTTCTTTCATTGCTGCTGTTGTTTCATTTCATTGTCCACCTCTGATTTCCTAAAAGAGGTCAACCATTGAGATGAAATCCACACTAGTCCCTGTGGTCTGTTGAAGCCTCACTAGACCTCAGAGCCTGCTCCAGTGAGGATGACTTGCCTGGATGCTGCACAGCTGGTCCAGGTCACCTGTACTGCCATATGCTCATGTCATCCCCTGACATGACAGCAGTCATCCCTGTCCCAGAGTCAAAGGATGCTCAGGGCTAGCACTCCTAGGTTTAAGCAGACCCCAGCTGCGAAGCACAAGGGGTCTGAAGAGAGAGGCATTGGCTCAGGCTGGCAATAGTAGGTTTAGAATTGACCTGGGAGTAGAAAATGGACTGTGAGGAGAAGGCAGAGGTCCAGTACAGAGTGTCTGACAGTTTCTCAGGTAGAAAGATTTTTCCACTGCTAGAAGTTCTTTGGGTCTGTGGTCTAGACAGCATAGGAGAGCAATGGAAGTCAGTGTCTTGTGAATGTGCTGCTGAGACAATGTGCCTTTTGTGCTGAATGTTTTCAGTGAGGTTGTCCCAGGGTCAGGAAGAAACAGCCGTGGCTGTAGTTCATTCCTTCTGAAGAACATTCTCCGTCCCTCTACAGACCACATGGATTCCTCTTGCTCTACCTTGCTCCGTGGACACTGACGTGACATAGATCTGGTCCTGTTTTCTTGTTATGTGTACCCCAAGATCACTTTCTAATGGCCCAGGTATTCTAGTTCAATCTTGCAAGACACAATATTCTAGCCTAGTATAGTGCCACTTTCCCTTTAATTCCATAAGGGGCAGAGACAGACAAAAGTCTATGTGACAAATGCCATCTATACCATTGCTGCAGAGTGTGGTTATACATTCAGGAGGAAGTTAACTAAGTTCCTGAGCTTGGGAGATGTCAGGTTTACCTGTTAAGGGGACTTTGTACTTACAGGACGGGATAATGCAAACATTTACAGATAAAGTGTGCAACCCAGGCCTTCATTCAGCTCCAAGGCAAGTGCATCCAAGGGACTCATGAATAATCGGCCTCGGGATTCTGACTGGCCTAACGAAAGATACTAAACATATTTAATATAAATAGTCCAACCAGTTCACTCACAGTAGGATGCACAGCCCAAGCAGCTGAGCAGGTAAAGGTGCTGGCTGCCATGGGTGATGACCCGAGTAAACTCCAAAGGGCACATGTGGGAGGAACTGTCTCCCCAAGGATGTCTCCTGACAACTGCCTCAACACACAGTAGCATGCGCTTGTCCATACTCCCATATAAGAATGAAAGTTAGCCTCTGCCTGGTCTGCACCACTGCTTCCAACTGTCTCTGAGTGTCTCTGAGAGCCACTACTAGCTGCTCTCTTCCCCTGGTGGCCTTGGAGGGTGCAAGCAAGTAGTGGCTGTGAGGGTGGTGGTGGTGGTGGCGGGCTCCATGGAGAGGGGCGGGCACCCGAGCAGAGGCAGCACTTCAACCCCTGCGCCCAGATTGCAGACACCCGCTTTCTGCACCACTTCCTGGCGACCATGGGGCCTCGCAACTTATGCCCCCGCCTTCGCCACTGCCCTGCAGTCACTGCTGCCCATCCCGCTGGCTCCACCTAGCATGGCGAATTCCCTCCGCCCGACTGCCCGCTGGGGTGCCAGCCAGAACAGCTGCTGCAGGAGCCTGGCTCTAGGATGAAGTTCAAGTCAAGCCAGACCCGGAGGTAAGACTGTAGGAGCTTCCAGAAGCTGGCAGCCTGCTGTGCCTCTGCAGAGAGCAGGAGGAGGAAGAGCTGTTGGTGAGTAGCAGTTGGTACCCAGACCAATGGGATTGTCAGGAGGAGGGACTGAGCCTGAGGAGGAGCCTGGTGGTGCTGCTGTGAGGGAAGTCTGTGAAGAGGCTGGAGTCAAAGGGAAATTAGGCAGACTCCTGGGAATACTTGAGATTCAAGCCCGGAAGCACAGAACATATGTTTATGTTCTGACAGTCGCTGAAATATTGGAAGCCTGGGAAGACTCTGGGTTATAGGAAGGAAGAGAGAGTGGTTCACAGTAGGAGATGTAATCAAGGTGTCACAAGCCTGTCCTCCCAGAGTATCTGAGAAAACTAATACTGGGGGGTTCTCTGACCAGTGGAAATTCCACGGTCCTGCCCCTCCCACAGAACAATGCCTTGTTTGTGACTCTGCACAGCCTCTGGGGTGCCATCCAGTATAAGACAGAGCTGGGCCCCTCCCCCATGTCACAGCACACCTCCCAAAAAGCCTTTTTTACTTTTCTTCTAACACATCTAACTGCTGCTGGCAAACTCTGTGTTTGTGGTGCAGGGGTTTCAAATAATTTGCATGTATTTCATGTGCTTTCAAGTCTTTTAAAATAAATAACAAAATAACAAAATATTTTAAGATGCTAAAGCCATGTGGCATTTTTTAAAGCCTTAATTGTACCCAGTATAGTCATGGAGTAAGTGAAGGGCGAGGAGAAGAGAAGATCTTTAGCCATTGTTAGCGTGTTGTAAATACTCTAACCAACAAGCATAACACAGTAGAGACACTTCTTCCTTGGCTTGTTAAGCTTTAAAGTGTAATGCCTCTGCTGAAAAGGGGCCTTGCCTGTAAGGAAAACTGGTGCCACAGATGCAGCAGAACTAAAAGCATTAGGTTCCAAAGCAGAAGAACTCAGCCAGTAGTATTCATCCTGGATTAGGTCCTGTAATCAAGCAGGATGGTCCAGACCTTTTATATTTATTTATTTTTTTTTGTACAGAGATTATATACTCTGAGTGTTTAAAAGAAACATTTTAAAGAAACCCACATATTAATATTTTCTATCTTTTTATTTTCTCACGATTCTCTGCAATTTCTCCATGTACTAAACACAACAGAGGAACTGGACTGTTTTGTATAGAATACTGCTAATAAGCCCTCACAAGTGTGTGGCGGTTATATGGACATGATACTCTCAGAAGTCATAATGCATGAACCTATTTTATAAACTCTTGAACTGTGTATTGCCATGTAAATTATGTACAGTACTAATGTCAACCATCTCTTTAAAAGTTAGTCTATAAATACTATTGAAAATTCCTTTGGTCAGAAACATTTGGACTAAGTCATGTCACCCAGGTCAGGATCTTCTGCAGTGCCATTTAGCAAACTGTCTTTAGTCTATGCAAATAGCAAAGATTTCCAGAATGTAATGGTTCAGCTTCACTGTTAAATCTCACCTGAGGGCTCCTAATTATTCTCCTGGAATCCAGACTTGCAAGATATAAAGGAAATTGAATCTACTAGAGGTAATGTCTACCAGCCCAGCCCCCTGCAGAGCAGAGACTGCTGTTTCTGAATAAAGAAGATTCTTAGGAGTGAAGAGTTGAAGATCACTGTTTTATTAATAAGAATACATACAATTTACTCACAAGAAACTGAGAGCATGAGGTCAATATGTACAGTGTAGCCTTAAAAATTATCAAATCAATTATAAGAATAAAACAACAATAAATAAATAACAAAACATCAAATGAAAACAAGAAACACCAAATAACAAAAGTAATCAAAACTCAAACCAAAACAGAAAAACAAGAATTGTGCTAAGGAGCATTCTTTGGCTGCTCAATTTGCAGCACAGAGACTTAGAGCCTGGGGCTGCCCTTGGCAACATTATAAAAAAGCGCTTACTGATGGTAACAGTCTTTACAAGAGGAACATAAGCAGGTCTCTTTTTTGGAGTGTGTCTTTGAAGGATATGGCCACCCAAGTCTAAGCAGAAGACATGTCACAGTCTTTGGCTCAAGGTCTTTGCAATTTCATTGACTGATCTCGATGTAATTATTCTTGATGACACATCAGGACAAGAAAAAATTTTTACTCTCAGACTCTTCTTGGATGTCCAGCAGCTCTTGGTGTGTCTCTGAACAGGTCCGAATACTGCACTCTTGCTGAGCCAGACACTAGATGAATGTAAGTCCTATTCATTATGAAAGTAAAATAAGGGAAGAAAATGCAGCCCACAATACCCATGATTACTAGGGATGAGATGCAGTAGTGGTGTATTTGATGCACACACTCAGTGCTCCTCCTACAGCAGTGCTCCCCAAGGGAAATCATGTCCTTGTCTGTGCCATGTTCCAGATTCTGATAGAGTATTTCACACCTAAGGAAGGAAGGAAGGGATAAAGGCCTGGTAAGAGTTTGTCAATTATGCTGTCCCTCCCACACCAGCTCTACTCAGGTGGACAAACCAATAAATCCTATCAGCTGAGGTCATTCTCTGCATCCCCAAGGGTCATAGAGCACCTGGGTTTGGGTTTTTTCTGCTTTCAAAAACTGCAAGAAACTGAACTGTGAACTACACACTGTATTGGAATTTAACAACACACCACATTTGTCCAATAGTCCAGGTAAATTATACGGAATAATAACATTGCAGCAATGTCTGAATCTGAGTTCAAAAGAGATGTGAGCAACCTAGAAACCCACGGGGATGCCTTATGTGGAACCTGCCAAGAATTGAAGGGAAGCCTATGATTATTTCTCCATTGTAACAACCTGCCTGCGTTCAACTTGTCAAACACTCTATCTGCAAATAGGAAGAGAAACCATATCACCCTGGGCACTATTGGTGCTATAATCAGCATGAGTATGCTAACTGAAAATATTCCCAGGGCTAGGCACTGAACTTTAAACGTGATGGTCATGAAGAAACAAACATAAAAAACATTATGTCTGTGGGTATTATACAATGCATTCTCAAGCATGCAAAATATTTGTTTTCACACAATATAAACATAATATATTTCAATAACCAGTTTAGATGTCCAGTGAATGCTACTATAAAAATCTTGAATGGGATAGGTGCACAGTGGGCATAGCTTATAGACAGCTCAGTCAGTGATATGCTTTCCCCTTATGAACCCGAATTAGAATCAGGGTTCTTGGCCTATTTAATCTGTCTAAGCAAGTTTCCAAGGATGGGAAGAAAAGGATTTTCCCAGTAAAGGAGCACATTTTGGTAGTGAACTAGCCTCTCAAACTTGTTCATTGTTTCAGACTTGACCCAAAGTAAACAGCTTCTTCCAGTAGGAACTCCATTTACCATCACCTAACTTACTTGGTGTCCAAAGGTCTGAGCCCATAATAATAGGAAATCTCTATGAGTAGGATTGAAGGGAACAGTTTCCCCACATGAGTGATTGTGTCAGGGATATTTTGAGTAAAATGAGACTGACTATTGGAAGGCCTAATGCTTGCATGGATTATCTCAAACTGAGCAATCGGTTGTGGACAGACTGAACCACATAAGTACAATTTCTCTCTTTAGCTGATGGTCTTCTGGATAGTTTCTCCTTCTGTACAAACATGCACACACACACACACACACACACACACACACACACACACATTTGTATAAACAAGCATCCATACCACAAATACTTGAAAACTCACCTAGCATTATATAAACATACAACTTCAGTATCAACGATCAGTCTCAGCTGCCCCTAAAACATGCAGACACAGACACACAAGCACAAACATCACATTCCAGACACAGACACACAAACACAGATATCAATGAAAATGTTGCTCTCATCCACCACATTTCCTCTTGCAGGAGGAAGTAGTGGGACCTCCCATGTGTCCAAGGAAGGCTCTTAGACTCAGGCAGGCTTGGTGGCCTTGACCTGTACTTCTCTGCTCTTCAGGAACTTTATCTATACAGGTACTTGCTGGTCCTACATGTAAGTTACAAACACTGCAGAGATAAACTGGACAACACAACACCAAATTCCCAAGAAAGAGATTTCGAAGAAAAGACCACAGTAAGCCCCATGTTGACTCCTTTTAGTTTCTTCACTCAACCTACACTGGGTTCTTCAGAGAAGACCTTGGAAGCATCAGAGGAAGACAGTGACTTTGGATCTTTACTTAGGAACTTTTCAACACAATACAGTTTTAGTGATATCAAATCTTCCTCAATATCAGTCAGAGGCATGCTAGTGAAATAACATGCAGTGACACTTCTAAAGTAAAGCACTCTGCACAACTATGAGGGGGAAACTATCCTGAAACAAAGCCATGCCTACAAAACAGAAAAACAACGGCAGCATAGGGTTGCATTGTAGGATTCTGTGTCTGCTCATGCTGATTCCAATAAGACACACCAGAATCACACAGGAGGATAAGTCTATGCAGGGAAAGTGAAGAAATCTATACTTATTTTAAAAATAGCTGTATTGTTTAGCAATTTTTTGAAACAAATCCAAGAGGGAGATCCACCTGATGGAGAACAGGAGGAAAGACTACTGGCCAGCACAAAACAGGAAGGGCCAGGGTTATAGAGAGACCTAGGCTCAAAGAATTAAGTTAACGAATGACTGGACAAAATCAGATGTCATTAATGGACCCTCCCAACATACTCAAAAAGATAAAGATCGGCAGGAACATGCATATACACACACAAACTCTCTCTCTCTCTCTCTCTCTCTCTCTCTCTCTCACACACACACACACACACACACACACACACACACACACAAACACAATGAAAATCATAAGTGAACAGGAAACAGTGAGTAATCTCTCATGTTAGAGAAACCAGATAATTGAGACTATAGAAAGCAGAAGTTCCAAGTATGTCCCACAACTTTGCTATTCTTCCTAAAGTAATAAAACCCCTGGAGAACACACTTCTCCACCTATCTCCATTAATGAACTGCAGATTCTAGTAGAGTAGGAGCATTGATTATAAACACCCAGTTTCTCAAAAAGTCCTACCTCCTCAGAAAGCCTTGTAAATGATCACATAATGAACTTGGATGAGACATTGGAGACTTCCTGGAGGAGTTGGTGGACAGTTAAATTAGTTTGTCGATTTTGGTTAGACATGAGGGCAAACTGCCTCTGAAGTCTCATCCTACCTGCTGCTGCTTGACACATGGCAATTCGATGTTCTTGCTGGCCTCCTCACAGAAAGTCTTTTCTTCCCCAACACATTCTTCTGGTTCAGCCTGCTCCACCAGCAGCTTTCTGTTCTCATTCTGCAATATTCTTACATTTTCCTTCTCTTGTGAACATGCATTCAGGACATGGTAGTGCCTGATGCTGATCCAGAAACAAAATAGTGTGAGTCCCAGCCCATTTCCATTTGTCTGCCAGTCCTCCAAGTACCCTGATCCCTGCAATTTCCTGATCCCCAGACAGCTCCAGTCTAGAGTCCACAGTATACATATCAGCACAAAATTGAGGAAGGTCAAATTCAGAGACTTGTGTAATGTGGCTAACATTCCACAGACTCAAATTACTTTGGAAATCTCAGAAACCTAGAAGGTTTCATGAACATAACCAAAGAGGAAATATTCCTCATGGGTGCTTCTGTGTCCATGGTACTAGGAAACCATCAGTACCAGAGGACAAAACCTCTCTGAGAGAGAGAAGATAAGACCCAACAGATATACAATCTTTCCATGTTTGTCAGGGATCCCAGATCATTAAATGTCCTGTTAAAACCCTGGAGGTTGAGGTTTGCCTTATATTTCCAGCATGGTGAAAATGTTTTCTATGTAGAGGATCCTGAATTTGGACTTATAAAGATCAAATGGTCTTGTACACTCTTCACCCTTAGGACAACTGAGTCCAAGAGGTACAAATTCAAGACCTTTGCCTCAAGGCAGGGTTCCTATTATGGAAAAGATAGTATAGAACCAGATCCCTTATTTTGATCAAGGTCCTACAAGGTCAGAAGCATTCCCTGACTTGTGCTGAGGTCTCATCTTTGTCAATGACTCACCTGTAGTTATACTTATCTTCTATCACCTCTTTGTACTTCTCTATGGCATCAATTATTGACTGGTTCTTTTTTTCCATATCCATCCTTATTTTTTCATGTTGTGATTTAATGATGTCAAATTCAACATTTATCCTGTGTTAGGGCATGACCAAAGGCAGAAAAAATCCACTGAGATATGAATTCAAGAATCATGTGCAAACAAATGGTGGTGCTGGTACAAGTGCTGGTCACATGTACAAAAATACAAATAGACAAATTCTTATGTCCTTTTACAAAAGTCAAGTCCAAGTGGATCAAAAATCTCCACATAAAACCAGATAGACTGATATATATAGTGGAGAAACTGGGGAAGATCCTCAAACACATGGGCACATGGGAAAATTTCCTGAACAGAACACCAATGACTTATGCTCGAAGATCAAGTATCAACATATGGGATGACATAAAATTACAAAGACTCTATAAGACAAAGGTCACTGTCAATAGGACAAAACAGCAACTAAAAGACTGGAAAAGGGTCTTTACACATCCTGTTTCTAATAGAGAGCTAATACACAATATATACAAAGAACTCAAAAAGATAGACTCCATGGACTGGAGACGTGGCTCAGCGGTTAAGAGCACCCGACTGCTCTTCCAAAGGTCCTGAGTTCAAGTCCCAGCAACCACATGGTGACTCACAACCATTTGTATTGAGATCTGATGCCCTCTTCTGGTGTGTCTGAATATAGCTACATTGTACTTACATATAATAAATAAGTAAATCTTAAAAAAAAGAAAAAGAAAAAATCATTTCTCGGCCTTTTGGCTAAGATCAAGTGGTAAAAAAAAAAGATAGACTCCAGATAATCAAATGACACTATTAAAATGGGATACAGATATAAACAAAAATTTTCAACTGACGAATATTTAATGGCCAACAATCACATAAATAAATGTTCAACATCTTTAGTGATCAAGGAAATGCTTATCTAAACAACACTGAGATTATACATCACAGAAGTCAGAATGGCTAAAATCAAAAACTCAGGTACTACACATGCTTGATAGGATGTGGAGAAAGAGAAACACTCTTCCATTGTTGGTGGGATTACAAACAGTTACAACCACTCTGGAAATCAGCCTACCAGTTCCTCAGAAAATTTGACATCCTATTACCTGAGAACCCATCTAAACCACTCCCGGGCATATTCCCTAAAGATATTCCCACATACAACAGAAACACATGCTCCACTATGTTCATAGCAGCTTAATTTATAATAGCCAGGAGCTGGAAGGAGGTCCTTCAAAAGAGGAATGGATACAGAAAATGTGATATATGTGCACATTGGAGTACCTCACAGCTAATACAAAATATGAAATCAAGAAATACTTAGGCAAATGGATGGAACTAGAAAATATCATCCTCAGTAAGGTAACACAAACACAAAGAAACACACAAGGTATGCACTCACTGATAAGTAGATATAAGCTCAAAACATCCATATAACCAAGGTACAATTCACAGAACACATGAAGCTCAAGAAGGAAGACCAAAGTGTGGGAAAATTAGTCCTTTTTAGAAATTGGAAATAAATAATGACCAGAGCAAATACAGAGATAAAATAGAGCAGACCCTGAAGGAAAGGCCTTGTCAAGACTGCCCCACCTGGGGATTTATCCTGTATACAGTACCAAACCCAGACTCTATTGAAGATGCCAAGCAATGCTTGCTGAAAGGAGCCTGATATAGCTGCCTCAAGAGAGAACCCGCCACAGCCTTACAAATACAAAGGCAAATGCTCATAGCCAACCATTGGACTGAGAATCTGTTGACAGATGGAGGAATTAGAGAAAGGACTGAGGGGACTGAAGTGGTTTCCAACCCATAGGAAGAACTACAATATCAACCAACCGGTTTCCCCAGAGCTCCAAGGATTATGTCACCAATCAAGAAGTACACATGGCTCCAGCTGCATATGTATCAGAGGATGGCCTTGTCAGATATCAATGGCAGGAGAGGTCCTTGGCCTTATGAAGGCTCAATTGATACTGCAGTTTAGGGGTGGGTGTGAGGGAGGAGGAACACCCTCAGAGAAGCAGGGGAAAGGGGGATGGGATAGGTGGTTTCTGGGATAAAGGAAAACAGGAAAGGGGATAACATTTGAAATGTAAATAAAGAAAATATCAAATAAAAATAATATCATGTGAAAAAATTTAATTCTGGACTTGCCACACCAAGTATATACAACATACTTGCTCCTTCAAAGTGGGCACTATTGGTGCTGAGTTAAACTTATTTCCCTGGTTACAGGACAGCAGGGATGGGACAAAATGGAGGGAACTGACATTCAAGAGCTCTCAGGCTGAGCCTGTGGGAACAGTCTAGTTCTCAGAGAAGTTTCCTTTAACCGGTATCACAGGTTTCAGCCCAACAAACATATGTGATGATTTTCTCATATTTTAAAGACAGGGATTCTCAATTCTTGCTTCCTATTGTTAATGAATTACCAGAGGTCATAACTAGTATTTACAAGGTGAGAGGCTTTCTAACACGTCCTTCCCACAGAGATTCATATGGGACACAAGAAGCAAGGTGATCAATTTGGGGGTCTATGGGCTCACCACATTCATCACCTGCAAACTACACATCAGACAAATCCTCAGACCCCATCAAAGGATCCTAAACAAAAGACACACAACTGCATTCACGCACACATAAACATAGTAGAATGCCAAATCAATCCAGGGAGCTGCCATAATCTCAGAGTACAATGAACAAAATCAGAGTAAAGCAGTGATGACCTGAAGCCATTGCATTCACACACTAAGAGGCAGTAATTGTGACCATGTACTTCCAGCTGTTTAAAGAACCAATCAGACTCCAAACAGCTCAAGGTCAAATACAATAGAGGATGACCATAAACACATAGCACATGGCTTATCCTACAATTAAACAGCTGTAATGGCTTCATAAATGTATAATCAAAGATGATACACTCCAGTCATGGGAGGAAATGAGGGTAACAGAAAGGACACAATACAGTCCACAGGGGACTGGATGTAATCACTACCTGTAGTTCAAATTATTATACTTGTAAAGATCCAGGATTCGACAAAGTCCTTCCTTCTGAAACCGCATCTTCTTGATTTCAAAATCCAATGCTTCTAATTTATTGTTTTGCTTCATCTGACTTGTTATGTTTGAATTTTGGGGTGATGTTTTCCTAGTAAATCCTGAAAATAGATAAACACAAATGAATTTGTGTAGTTGATGGCCAGGGGCAGGGAACCATTCTGAGTCCCAAAAGTAAGGTTTAGGAAGAGAAAAGCTAGAGACAGGGTGAACCGCTGAAAGAGTAGAAAAGCCATGTTTGAGCTAGTCTGCTAAACTATGTACCTCTCTTCCCAACCACCTTTGTCAGACATATGTTACAGCACGTGTTACAGGCCCCCTGAACACTATAAGCTTTCTCAGACATAAATATCTTTGGAACATTGTCAGCTCATATCAGATGTTATGCAGATAAATCCTGAAGTTCATAGTGCTTAGCACCTTCATGCCCTAATGATTTGTGTTCAAACCCTAAGGGTCTGAGAACTCAACACATGACCCAGGAAGCCTCCTTCTCAATTATTTTAATAAGAGACTGATGTATCCTACAGTAATCTTGAGGATGAAGTGCTCCCACTCCCTACCAAGAAGAGACACATTGTTATTTTCAAACGTGTCCTCCTGGCATTCATTGACACCCCAAAGGAAATTAAATAGCTTCCCGAAAAGTAGCTGCAGATTTCTCAATTCCTGGCAATCTGTCAAACTAATCATCAGAAATTTTTGATTCTTGTTCTGCAATTGAGAAAGTTCAAGATTCCTGCTTGTAAGACCTACTCCTGGAAGTTCAAGCCTACCTCTTCCTGAAAGTTCCCCAATTCTGCCCAGGACTCACTGTGCCTTCTCCAAAAAGAATCCATTCTTCCTTTTTTACAGGACAGTTTGGCAGATTCCTTCTGCCTTGGTCTGGTGTCTCCTTGATCACTATTTTCCCTTTGAAATAGCCTCCGCAGCCTCGAAAACATGGCTCTCTGTGAACCCAACAGGCACTGAAGGAATAACCCACAGGCAGTTGCTGTTACCACAACACAGGTGACATCACAGAAGATTCTAGTTCTCTCCTAGATACAGGAGAATGTCCAAGGAAGGCATTACTCATGATGTCACTGGGAACTGCCATGAGCTGCTTGTTAATAAGATCTCCTCAAATTTACCAATTTCTGGGGTGCCCTTTCCTGTAGCCTCTCATTTGACCAAATACTCTTTGGCAACCTCTCCTTCCAAAGCTAGAGATTTCTCTCTGCTTAATTAGATGCCAAGTGCTTTTGATGGGGAGAGATAGTTAGGATCCTGACATGCATAAAAGATTGTTCTTAGTACCCAAATCTCTAGGTACCATAGATGTGGGAGATTTTTGCTAATAATACGTATACTACCTGAGTCCATTCATATGACATACAGTACAATTCCCCACATTTACCATTTTGGCCAGATGCCAATATCATTCTCCTTTACCTTTAATTCTATCAAACCTGGTTAATATTTTCTTACTGTACCCTCCTTGATTTTGCATAAACATATCCATGCCTTTCATAACACCTCTTTTCTACACTCTTCACTATTGCAAGTATAACTCCCTTTACTTTGGAACATAATGGCTCAAATATGGATAAATATAAAAGGATAAACTTTCTGTCCCTTCTTCAAATTATAAACTTGCACATCCTTCTTTTGTCAAACATGACCAGACAACTAAAGTGGGCATCAGTGAGCAAAGGTCAACCTGGACTGCATGGCTATATTATAGGCACATAGCAAACGTGTGTGGTTCCACAAAACCAACTGTTCATGTATTGTGGCATCCCAAACTTTTGGATATTCTTAGCTTCTGATTTTAAGATGACAGGTGCCTGTGAAGTTTCTACATTTAGTGGAATTGGAAGGTATGAAAAATTCTCTGGTGCTGGATGTACCTCAAAAAGTATGTGACAACAGAGAATATATTGAGAATCGGAGACCAGATGTTTACCAAGATCAAAGTCATAGCCCAACAAGAAATTATAAATAATGAACATGAATTATAAATATGACATGAATTTAGGAGGTCATGGGCCATAAAGGATGGTCCTTTGCCTTCAGACTGATCTATTTCCAGTTTTCTGAGGAACCTCCATATTGACTTCCAGAGTTGTCACTGAATTTTACAGTCCCAGCAGAAATGATGGAGTGTTGCTCTTTCCCCACACTCTCATCACCATGTGCTTTTGTGTGAGTTTTTGATCTCAGCCATTCTTCCATGTAAATTACACCACTTCACACCAAACTCAGGGTCTTATTGGTTTGCATTTTGCTGATGTCTAAGGATTTTGATGCTTTTTTAACAGCTTCTCTCTGCCATTCAGGATACTTCTATTGCTATTTTTTGTTTATTTTTTTAAAAATATTAATTTTATGTATAGGAGTACACCATTGCTCTCCTCAGACATAGCAGAAAAGGGCACCAGATCCCTTATCAGGTGGTTGTGCGTCACCATGTGGTTGCGAGAAATTGAACTCAGGACTTCTGGAAGAGCAGACAGTGCTCTTAACTGTGAGCCATCTCTCCAGTCCTTTTGTTTACTTCTACAGCCCACTCTACATTGGGTTCTTTGTTTTTTGGTTTTCTGGAGGGGGGTATTTTTTGGTACTTAGCTACTTGAATACTTTTTTTTTTTATTTAACCCTATATTAGATATGAAGTTAGTGAAGATTTTTTAACAATATTAGGTTGAAAATTTGTCATATTGACTATGTCCTTTACCTTACCAAACGTTTTCAGTTTCCTAAGGTCCCTTTTATAAGTTTTTGATGTTATGGCCTGAGCCATCGGAGTTCTGTTTAGTAAATTTACCCCAATTCCCAAGAGTTTGATGCTCTTTCCAACTTTCTTTTCAATTAGATACAGTGAATCTGGTTTTATGATGTCTTTTATCCACCTAGAATTGAGTTTTATGTAAGGTGACAAATATGCACCATTGTTCATTTTTCTACATACTTAGTGTCATTTACATTAGCTTTCTTTTTTCCATTGTATATATCTGGCTTTTTTAATAAATGATCAAGTGTCCATATGTGTGGTTTAATTACTGGATCTTCAATATATTTTTTCTATTTTAAAAAATTCTTAGCTAGGCAGTGGTGGCGCACGCCTGAAATCCCAGCACTTGGGAGGCAGAGGCAGGCGGATCTCTGAGTTCAAGGCCAGCCTGGTCTACAGAGTGAGTTCCGGGACAGCCAGAGCTACACAGAGAAACCCTGTCTCAAAAAAAAAAAAAAAAACCAAAAAAAAAAAAAAATTCTTATCTTACGTTTCAAATGTTATGCCCATTCCTGGTTTTCAGTCCAAAACACTCCTATCTCACACCCCCTCCAACCGCTTCAATGAGGGTGCTCCCACACACACCCACTGATGCAGGCCCACACTGGCATTCCCTAAAAAGATGGCTTCAAGCCTTTATAGAACCAAGGGCTTATCCTTCCATTGAGGTCCAACAGGCCATCCTCTGCTACACACATGGCTGGAGGCTTCTGTCACTTCATGTGTACTATTTGGTGGGTGGTGAAATCCCTGGAAACTCTGGGGTGTCTGGGTGGTTGATATGGTTGTTCTTCCTAAGGGTGCAAACCCATTTTGTTCCTTCAGTCCTTTCTCTATCTCTTCCACTGGAAACTCTATGCTCAGTCCAAAGTTTGGCTGCTATAGCACACTCCTGTCAAGAAGCACTTCCTGGCTTCCTCCATAGAATATGGGTTTGGTGTCTGAATGTGGGATGGATCCCAAATTGGGGAAGTCTAAAGATGACTTTTCTTCAGTCTCTGCTCCATACTTTGTCTCCATATGTCCTCTGACCCCTTCTGAGATCTTGTTTGATTTCTTTCTTCACAGACATGAATTTCTTGTCATAAACATCTTTAACTTTCTTGATTAGAGTCTCCCCAAGACATTTAAAATTATTTGAAAGGGTGTTGTTACCCTAATTCCATTCTCAGCCTGTTTATTTTTTGAGTAGAAAAGATTACTGATTTGTTTGAGTTAATTTTATTTCCAGGCACTTCATTGTTTATCAAGTTTAGGAATTCTCTGGTGTTGCACGCCTTTAGTACTAACACTTGGGAGACAGAGGCAGGAAGATTTCTGAGTTCTAGGCAAGCCTGGTCTACTGAGTTAGTTCCACGACAGCCAAGGCTATATAGAAAAAAACCTATCTCAAAATAAACAAGAAACAAAAAACAAAAAAATAAAAATAAAGTAATTCTCATGTCGTCAGCAACTTGTGATCATTGATTGGATGCTGAACACTATTGTTGGCTGGGACATCAAGCTCTATTTTGAATAGGTGGGGACTGAGAAGGCAGCCATGTATAGTCCCTCATTTTAGTGGATTGCTTCCAGTTTGTCTCCATTTAGTTTGATGTTGGCTACTGTTGTTGTGTATTACTATTACTATGTTTAGGTATGGGCCTTGATTTTCTGATGTCTCCAAGACTTTCCTCATGAGTAAATCTTGAATTTTGTCAACTCCTTTCTCAGCAACTAAAGAAATGACCTTGTAGTGATTGTCTTTGGATTGTTTAAATAGTGGGTTTTGTTGATGGATTCCTGTATATTCAAACATCCCTGCACACTGGGATGAAGTCAAATTGAGAATGATGAATCATCTGAAAGGTTGTTCTTGGATTTGATTTGGAAGAATTGTATTGTGTAATTTTGAACCAATATGCATAAGTGAAATTGTTGTGATGTTCTCTTTGTTGGGAAATAGTATGATTTTAATTTCAGTGTAACTGTGGCTTCATAAAACAAATTGAGTAGTGTTCTTTCAGTTTTATTTTGTGAAACATTTGTAAGAGAATTGGTATTAGGCCTTCTTTGAAGGTCTGAGAGAATTCTGCACTAAACCCATCTGGTACTGGGCTTTTTTTGGTTGGGAGACATTTCTTTTCTTTTCTTTTCTTTTCTTTTCTTTTCTTTTCTTTTCTTTTCTTTTCTTTTCTTTTCTTTTCTTTTCTTTTCCTTTCCTTTCCTTTCTTTTCTTTTCTTTTCTTTTCTTTTCTTTTCTTTTCTTTAGTCTGAGTTCATGCTTGTGTCATAACAGTCTTTCTAGGATAATTTGCTTTCAATATCAGAAGGCTTCCCTGGGTTAATTCAGGACTCAGAGGGCACCAACCAGACCTGTGAACAGCTTATTACTCTTATTTACTAACATCTTCCTGACTTGAGTGAGCTCTGGTAAGGCTCTCAGGGAAATTCTTACAACTGCATATGTGATTTCTCTTTCTTCTAAATGCCGCTCACAAATTGTAACAGTCCTAGCATCTTCCCTAGATGATTGTTTACTTCATAAGACTCATTCCTTCTCGTCCACTTCAACCTCCTCCCTGACTCCTCTCCGTCTTCTCTATCACCCTGACCTAATTTTTCAGCATCCTTATTTCTCATATTACTGAGTATGGATCTAAGGATGGGAAGAACCATTCCTGGGCAGTGTTTGTAAAGTAAACCTTCAATTCCCCACAGGAAATATTTTTCTAATAAAGAACAGAGCTAGATTTCTGCTATTGGAAACAGGAGGTGCTGAAGTTTCCCCTGTACCCAGGAGAGCCTCCTGAAAAAGTCAGCTAAGCTTCAGGTTACTTTGAGGTGAGGTAGTTAGCAGGGAGGGGAGGGCTGTCCCAAGCGACATCAGCAGTTCCCTCTGTGAACATTCTACTATTCCCTGGAGACCTCTGATTTCTCCTATGATGTCACTAGTGTCGTGGTGATACCAATTGCTTTAGAGGGAATTGTTCACTGCGTCCGTGGGTAACACATAAATATGTTGTCAAGACTGAGGAGGCTGCTTGGGAAAGGAAATGGAAAGACTAAAGATTCCAGAGAGAGGCAGAAAAAAGGTGGGTTTCTGCCTCAGTGTAAAAGTTCAGGAGAGAAATGGCACAGTGAGTTCTGGGTGAGGGATGGAGAGGTTACAGGAGAGAATGGGCTTGAGATGGGCCTCCCAAGAGTGGGGCTTAAGAGTAGGGGTATCTGAGAAGCATGGGAGTATCAGGCTAGCAGGTCATGTATTGGCGACCCTCTGCTTCCTCTCTGAGTGGGAACGATTCACAAAGGACTAATGAGGTGTCATTGCTAGCACTGCACTTTACCCCCACTGGATCCCCTTTAGGGTATATGCCACTAAAGACAGGTTGGGGACAGGAACATATTTTCTGAAACTCCCTTGAGGCATGTTTCCTTTCTCTTTCAGGGCTTCTTTGGGTTCTATGTATTCCCTCTTCATCAGGCTTCTTCTTGGATCTTAGTATGGTGTATCCTGACTTTTGCCATTCATCACACAAGTTCATTTTTGTTTTTCTACTACAGGGACTACAGGTGAGACTCCATCTACACCCTTCATCTTCACTGAGCAGGATCAGCAAATGAACAAGTTGGATAATCTGACCCTTCAACTACAGATGATGACTTATGAGAGGGACGAACTACATTTAATCCTGGCCCATTATAACAACTATGACTTGAACAACAGGTAGTCATTATGGCTGTTTCTCTTTACTGTCTTGACCCCATAGTGTCATCTCTACTATTTATCAAATCAAAGGGAGTTTTACTGCAAGGGTGTTCTCACGTCCAAAACATTTTTCCTGAGTTCCTCTGAGAGAGGGATTTGAAACCTTGTCTAGAGTGATATGTAGGGAAGGGTTGTTCATCTTCCTTCCTGTGATCTGGAATACAGTCTGAGGATAGAGGAAGTAGTGTGTGATTACTCAACATGCATTTCAAGAGTCCTTGGGAGGTGTTGACTTGTGGGTGATGCTAGGTGCTGACAGTTTCTGGTCAGTCTTTAAACTTGAAAGCAGATTTTTCAAGCTGATTGCTCGTGGCAGCAGGAGGATAGACTTGTTCCCACTTGGTCCTTGTGTGACTGGAACTCATGAATGCTTTTTTCTTTGTAGGTTTCTGTTTTTCAAAGCCTACTTTTAGTATGTGCACTTAAATGCTTTAACCTCCCTTCTATCCTAACACTCACCAGAGGTAGTGGAAACGAAAGGTTAATTGGACAAAGGAAGATGTTGTCCTGTATAGAAAGGTTTCTTTTGAATGAATACAGTCTGCATTGTCAGGATAACAGCAGTTCAGTTCATACCAATCATCAGCAGTCCACCACTTGCAAACACCATCCATGAACCCGCAAAGGCAGTTCAATCCAGCAGAAACTGTGGGGCTCTGATAATCTACCAGAGTCCATGGAAATGGCAAGAAACCAGAACACCACCAAAAGTTCTTTTGTACTATTTCTCTCTATGGAGTCATGGCAAATGATGATCACTAAAATAGGGCAAGGTGAATCAATACCACACAGCTCTCTGCTGGGCTATATTTATACCCTTTGCAAACAACATGTGTGTTTTAAGAAAATATTACATGCCCTTTATCAACCTTGCTTCCATAAAAATACCAAGTGTCTATTCTCAGAAAAACTTCCTCCTACATATCTGCTTCAGCAAAAACATCATTTCATAAGTCATTTTTTTTAAAAAATATCACATGACACAATGATTTCACAAAAGGAACAACAAATTTCCACTTTGTTTTTGTTTTCCTCATACTCTGGGACAATGCCACCTCCCTTCCTTTTTTAGGAGTCCTAATTGTGTGTGTGAGAAAGACAAATTTTTGCTAGTAAGTGATTTTTTTTTGGCATTCCAGGTGATACATGTCGTGAGGATAGGAATCCCCACTTAGACTATCTATAGTCTGGGCCTCTGTGCTCACCTTGGAAGCATAAAACAATTCTTTGGGGGAAATAATCCAGGAATCCTGCTATTGGGTTTCCTCTGTGAAACTAGTAATTATGTGCTTTGGGCATCTGTGTATCTGTAGCAAACCAGGATCCTTCTTCTGAAGATAGAAGAAATACCTCAGGGGTCAGGTATCTGGATCAGTGACAAACTATTGGGACCTTCTTTCAAGCTAAATTTATTCCTTCTGTCTGACTGCGGGTTCTCATTCAGCCCAAGCGCTCTCTCTGTCTCTCTGTCTCTGTCTCTGTCTCTCTCTCTCTCTCTCTCTCTCTCTCTCTCTCATCTCTCTCTCTCTCTCCCTACCTCTCCCTCTCTCTCTCTCTCTCTCCATCTCTTTCTCTCTCTGTCTCTGTCTGTCTCTGTCTCTCTGTCTCTGTCTCTGTCTCTTTCTCTCTCTCTCGGGATTCTTTGCCTCAGGTATCCTAGGACCAGGAGAGTTATTTTAATAAGCACTAGGAGAACCCAAAGGATAGCTGCCAGGATGTGGTATCCATTGAGCTGGGGTAGTTCAGGACTCAACATGAAGCTATATGATCCTTGAGACCTGTGTTCTTTGTGTTTTGTTTTGTGGCCTAAACCAAATCATAGGATAAATGAGCACAAGATCCTCAAGATAGAGCATGAACAAGTGATGTTGGTCCTGCAGAAATTGACCATGATGTTCAGTGAGGCTGTCGTCAAGTGCAATGAGCTGGCAGAGGATATCAAATCCTACAAGTGAGTGCATGATTTCGCTGAGACCCTAGGCACATGGGAGGAACTGCTTCTGCCTTTCTTTTTTTTTAAACCAAAGTGAGGACTCTGTTTCTAGCCTATATGTCTCTTAGAAGCTAGGCTTGGTCCCAGTTTTGAAAAAAAGGAAGGGACAGTGATTCCCTCCCACCATTTTCTTGCCAGCCCCAAAAGACTCTAGATCATTGTTTTTGTTTTCTTTTTTCATTTTTTTTTATTTTCTATATCCTTTGTTTACATCCCGAAGGCTTTTCCCTTTCCCAGTTTCCCCTTCACCCTACCTCCTATGAGTCTTCTTCCCTCCACTCCCCCCTTGCCTCCTACCTATTCCCCCATCACCCACCCCACCCCCCCAACCTCCCACCCACCCCACCCCACCCCCCGCTTTGTTCTGTTCTGGTACTCTCCTAAAAAGAAACTGGATCCAGTCTTTTCAGGACCAGGGTCCTCTCTGTTCTTGGGATTCTTGGGAATCTTTTCATTTGCTAATTATGCCTTGGGTATTCAGAGCTTCTGGGCTCATCAATATCCACTTATCAGTGATAGCATTTTATGTGTATTCTTTTGTGATTGGGTTAACTAACTTAGGATGATATTTTTCCGATTCAACCATTTGCCTACAAATTGCATGAATTCATTATTTTTAATTGCTGAGTAGTGTTCCATTGTATAAATATACCACATTTTCTGTATCCATTCCTCCTGTGAGGGACATCTGGGCTCCTTCCACTTCTGGCTATTATAAACAAGGCTGTTATGAACATAGTGGAGCATGTGTCTTTACTGTATGCAGGGGAATCCTCTGGGTATATGCCCAGGAGTGGTATGACAGGGTCCTCTGGAAGTGTCATGCCCAATTTTCTAAGGAACCGCCACACTGATTTCCAGAGAGGTTGTACCATCTTGCAGTCCCACCAACAGTGTAGGAGTGTTCCTCTTTCTCCACATCCTCGCCAGCACCTATTGTCTCTTGAATTTTTAATCTTAGACATTCTGACTGGTGTGAGGTGGAATCTCAGGGTTGTTTTAATTTGCATTTCCCTGATGACTAATGATGTTGAACATCTTGTTTTTAAGCTTCTTAATGCCCTGACTTTTTAATACATTTCCTAGTTTTTTGTTGCTTCTGAAACATAAACTTACTCTTGTTGCTACTATATATCTGCAATTTTACTACAGTTATATATTATAATGTAAATTTAATGTAAATGAATTTGTGTTTTCCCAGAATGCTATGTGACCCCTGCTAGTCTCTTTCAACTCCAAGTGGTCAAAATCCTCAGATTGAGAATTGCTACTCTACAGAGAAAAAAGGTTTCCCCAATGAATTGTAATTCAGCCCTGGGCCTCTGGGGTTCTTAAAAGGGCTGTACAGAACTGGATTGCATAGGACATAGAGATGGATTGTATTCCCATTTGGTTTTCTGTCCTCCCCAAAGCATTTATGCCCTCTATCAGATGTTGTTTTCCTAAAAGTAAGGACAGATAAGCATAAGTGGGAGCCACTTCCTGCTTTGGGGGGTACATAGTTCCATTTTGGTGTCAACATTTTCAGAAGTACTTTTAGTATTTCTGGAATTTGGATGTTATTTGGGTTTGGCCTGCCTTTAAGTGATATTGGCAAGGCTTTTGTGGGCTCCAGTCTGGGACTGTTTGTCTACCTGGGACCTTTCAAGTATAGTGGTACATGGAGGTGGGGGTGGAAGATGGAAGATGGCTGGGCTCACCATTTCTTGGTGGTGTTTCTGCATTCTCCACAGCCATCTGTTGAAAGAACTGATTCAGCTCAAGGAGAAAGTGACCATGCTGAAACAAGAGAATTGAAAACTGTGGGAGGAGCAGGTTGAGATTGAAGCATCCTATGAGAAGAAGCTCTATGAGGAGGCCTGTGGGAAGATCAGGGGCCTCTAGACCAAGAATCAGGTATACTAATATTCCTTGGGAAGGCTGCCCATATGTCTGACTCACACACACTTCAACAAAACAGGCAAACATGTAATTGTCTACCCAGTTATCTATCTTCCTACTTACATCCCATCCATTGTTCATTTCTGTCATCATTCACAAGGATATCTCTGGAGTTAGTCTGTTTCTGAGAAACTAGATGATTGATAAGCAAACTGTCCTGCTCTCCTAGAACGTGCAGTTCATTGAGGGAGACAGGCCAATCACATTCACACACATACATGCCACTGTGTTAGCATGGGTGCTTTGTTGGGAGACACCTAGGGAGTAGCAGAGAGCTTTAGGGTGCAAAGTCACTAGCCTGTAGCTCATGTGCTTTTCAGTGGTCATGTGAGATTAAAGACTTGAAGCATCTTGCCGTGAGGAGAATCTCGTGTAAATGCCAAGTGTTTTCTCATTGTCATCTTTATCCACTTGGTCTCTTTACCTTGACCAGATCTTAGTCACACTGACTGAATCCCGGTTAATGGCCTGTCAGCCTTGTTTTCTGTGAGTGGTATTGCTAATTACCGCCTGGAGCTGACTGGATGACCACCATTATCTAAAGGGCTTCTGACAGGCTGGCCCCAGTGGGTGATAATTTGAAGGCTTCAAGAGAAATGTCTCTAAACACCTAAACCTATTCTGCTCAAGCAGTACATGCTACCCTGTGTAATATTAGTGCCCATAGAGAAGACAGAAGTGTCGTGGATATTAGTTGAAAGAGCTGGTGTTCTTAATTTACATTTAATTTTTTATCCAGTATGTCTTCCTGATTTCTTTCAGCTCATTTATGATTTTTATGGTGTGTACCTGGTATACATGTGTCTGTGCAGACATGTGCATTTGTGGCTATATTGAAAGGCCAGAAAATATCATGTGGTATCCTCCTCTGATACGTACTTCCTTACTCTTTTGAGCCCTGGTCTCACTGAACCTGACATTTCCTGTTTTAGTTTAGCTATCTGACCATTGGTTTTTAAATCTTCTGTTTCTCTCAGATGCAGCCTCTCTGGTTCAGTCTCATATAATTGCACCAAGGTTAAGGTACTCAGAACATAGAAAGAAGTTGTGGCTTTCTATACATTTTGACATATCATTATTATCATTTTGGAATGTATGTGTCTTTTAATAATTAAAAAACAGTCAATACTGCTATGTAAAATTAAAATGCAGAGTTCTTTCCTCTCGCTGCACAGGGAACCTTACAGACAATTTCTGCTTTATTGCATTGGCCTCACAACCTGGAATACAATAGTACATCTCTTTCCTGAAATTTTTTTTTGATTATATCATGTGCATGGCTGTGTCTTAGGAAAAATTCCCCCTCATAGTTGTATAGAGTGCTGCATTCAGAAAAGCAATGCAGGTCATGTCACTTGCCTCTGACTGACTGATACGGGTGCTGATAGTTTCCTATCATGTGTACTGTAATATGTGGATATGAAATGTTACTAGATAGTGAGCATGGATCACTTCCTTTCTCTGGTGCTATGAAGATCTTCTGTGAAGGAATCAGGTCGGGTTTAGAGAGGAGACTACAATGGGTCAAGCTGGAATTATATGGAGGTGTTTGTAGGCCCTCCTCCTTAGAGACATGCTCTTGTATGGTCAAGGTCAGCTGTGCTGATGTTGTCACTTAATTTTAGGATCAGGTTGTGTCAGTATGGAAACCATTCATGTGAGAGGAAATAAGCACAGGCCAGGGCAACACAGCCAGTTAGAGTCTAAGAGCAAATAGGGCAAATAGGACGCAGTGCCTGTCCCTAGAGCCAAGAAGGAGATGCAACACTCCTGCATTCCCCGTGGCCCATCTGTGTCCAGAAGGTGTGTGTGTGTGTGTGTGTGTGTGTGTGTGTGTGTAAAACAATCCATTAAAAACAAAATTTTCTACTGAACAGGATGACGGGTATCTGACCAATTGAAGCAAGAAGATCTCGTCACTGAGAACCAATCTAAAAGTCTTTCAAAAAGGGATTTCCATTAGGACAGTTTCCATATTGGAATAAGAAGCCATTTTGTACTGTTGGATACATTTGTGTTTAATGTTTAAATATAATATAATATATATATGTCATTTTGATTTTTGTATAAACTATGCTTTTACCACAACTCCAATCAATACTATACACATGGTTTGATGTTTTTAATGTTTTCAAGAATCTGAATTCAAGATGGGTTTTATTTCTTTTTTTTTAATTTATATTTCATCTTATTTTTTTATTTTTTTCATTTTTTTATTCTATATTCTTTTTTTTTTTTTTGGTTTTTTTTTGAGACAGGGTTTCTCTGTGTAGCTCCGGCTGTCCTGGAACTCACTCTGTAGACCAGGCTGGCCTCGAACTCAGAAATCCGCCTGCCTTTGCCTCCCAAGTGCTGGGATTAAAGGTGTGTGCCACCACTGCCCTGCTATTCTATATTCTTTGTTTACATTCCAAAGGCTTTCCCCTTTCCCAGTTCCAGGACTTGGCTAGAGAAGCCCAGGTAGACAGACTCAATCCAGGGCTACCATAGCAAGGGTGGATCCGCCAGGCTCTCATCACCAGCCAGGGCTAGGGCTGAGGCTCTGCAGGACTTCTCCATGCCCTCTGGCCTTGCACCAAGGCAGCTGGGAGCAGCCTGCCCTGTGATCCTTTATAGCAGCAGTCACGGTAGGTCTCCATATTGCTACCAGGACACAGATAGAGAGGCCCAGGTAGACAGATTCAATCCGGGGCTTCTATCGCGTGGGTAAATCCGCCAGGCTCTTGCCACCAGCAAGGGCCAGGGCTGAGGCTCTGCGGGTTTTATTTCTTGATACTACAACTTAGTGAATACTAGACCCCTAAGGAGACAGTGTTCTGTTGCTGGCCATGCCTCTTGCTCCACACCTGCTGTCCCATTCTTCCTCCTCTGACTGTCTCAGTAGGAAAACAGAAAGAAAAGAACTCAGGAGAAAACACATATGTTTTGATTGTATTCTATCCAAATGGATCCTCCCCTTCTCTAACAGGGAGTATGAGAATGGGATATCTCTAGGACTTTTCTACCTATATTGTAAACTTATCAAAGGATGATGTTATGATAGTTTGTTGAAAAATGTGAAGACTGTGGGGTTGACAAAACATCAATACTTAATAATGGCAAATATTAAGAAAGCTCAAAATGTGTGAAGCAAACTTTAGAGAGAGGCAGAGAGGGAGGAGTTCAGGGTCTGCACAGAGGTTACCAGGAAGGGAATAAAAAATTTGAAGGGAAAGTTTGTTTCCTAAGAACATTCCCAGTATGGCCCTGGGGAGTATGCCAGACAATGAAATAAAGGCTAAAATCAATGGGTTTTGTGACATTTGTTCTTCAGTTGATGTGAAATATCTATGAACGTTTTCCATATTGCAAAAGTCTACTGAGAGGCTGCCAAGGAAAGTCAGAGATTCTAGCCTAGTTTTTGTACCTCAGCACACAATCAGTTCTTGGTGATCATTAGACAGTTCTAGTAGTATAACAAGTACATGTCAAAAGTGCTCTCATGTCCAACTTTTTTCTCCTTCCCTTGTCCAGCATTTTTACATCCAGATTGTCCTTTCCTTCATAACACTTTATTATCTCTCCATTCTGTAAAGTAGAACCATAAAAGAGTAACACAGTCAGGGGAATCCTGCTGCTTACCTCTCTCACAGGAGTGTTTGGGGAGGACCTTGACCCTACAGGGAGACATGAAATCCAACCACTACTGTTGATTGAATCTTCTCAGAGAGGACTCAGATGTTCACTATTTTGCGTATTCTTGGGCTCATTTTTTTTATAAAAATGTGATGACTATACATTATATTGGTTAGTTTCTAACCATTATATTGGTTAGTTTCATGGTCTTACTATGTAACATACCTTGTCACCAGCTACTGACTTATGTCTCTCAGCTATCTAAGAGTGCAGACTGCATGTATGCCACACACTGGTTGAATCTTTGATCACAGATATTCTCACTAAAATAAAATATATGTAACATGTGTTTTATAAACTGAAATACAAAGATGATGTAAATACCATGTGTGCTCTTTTGTGATTGGATTACCTCACTCAGGATGATATTTTCTAGTTCCATCCATTTGTCTAAGAATTTCATGAATACATGGTATGCACTCACTGATAAGTGGATATTACCCCCAAAAGCTTGGAATATCCAAGATACAATTCCCAGACCACTTGAAGTTTAAGAAGAAGGAATACCAATTCTAATTTGGTCCTTCTTAGAAGGGGAATAAAAATACTCATGGGAGGAGATTCAGAGACCAAGTTGGAAGCAGAGACTCAAGGAAAGGCCATTTAGAGACTGTCCCACCTGGGGATCCATCCCTAATACAGTTTCCAAACCCAGACTCTATTAAGGATGCCATCAAGTGCTACCTGACAGGAGCCTGATATAGCTGTCTTCCTGAGAGGTTCTGCCAGTGCCTGGAAAATACAGAAGTAGATGCTGACAGCCAACCATTGGACTGAGCACCAGATATGGTATCTTTACTTTACCAGATAAAGACATTTCCTGGTACATGGTATGCAGCAAATGCTTTGTTCTCAGTACCTGTCTATAAAAACTGTGAGAAGAAATTTGCTTTCAGCTGGCAAGGCCAGAGAATACATTTTTAGTTTCACCTCAAGAATATAATTTCCAGGCCTGTGTCATAACTTATTAGAAGAGATCTTAATCTGTCTGTCTCTACCATGAAATAGTCAAATGGTAAATACCAGTGATGACATTATTCTGGATTTGAACAAGAGAACAGAAAATAATAACTGCTTTGGACTCATTGGTAACACCTGCAAATTACAAGATGGGAAATAAATCCAATCAGGATTCCAGGCCCTTCTATCTTAGGGAAATAGAGAGAAGTTAAGTTTTTTGACATCCAAAGTAAGGTGTGCAGGGAGGCATCTCTAGGATATTCCAGAGACCTGAAATAGGGGAGGCACCATGGAGACTGTGGGGATGAATCTACCTGAGCCTCCTAACAGTGGAGGATATGGAGCCTGAAGAGGCCAGGCCTATAGCCAGGCAGGACTCCCAGTGCAAGGATAAGTGTAGGAACCCACCCACACAACCTTCCACCCAAAACACGACCTTCCTACAAAATGTGCATGGATGAAGATGGAGCAGACAGAGGGAATGAAAACCAATGACTGGTCCAAAGTGAGACCCATCCTATGGCTAAACATCAATCCTTGACAGTAATAATGATACTCTGTTATGCTGGAAGATAGCATTGCTGGCCTCAGAGACTCCACCCAGCAGCCAATAGAAACATGCAGAAACCCACAGGCAGTCATATAAGAGGAGCTTGGGGAATCTTGTGGAAGAGGAGGTGGAAGAAATGAGGGACCAGAACTGAATAGGGACCAACAGAGTGAACTAACCTAACTCTTGGGGGCCTCACAGAGACTGAGCAGGTAAAGGTGGTGGCTACCATGGGTGATGACCCGAGTAAACTCCAAAGGGCACATCCTGTCTCCCCAAGGATGTCTCCTGACAACTGCCTCAACACACAGTAGCATGTGCTTGTCCATACTCCCATATAAGAATGTAAGTTAGCCTCTGCCTGGTCTGCACCACTGCTTCCAACTGTCTCTGAGTGTCTCTGAGAGCCACTACTAGCTGCTCTCTTCCCCTGGTGGCAGTGGAGGGTGCAAGCAAGTAGTGTCTGTGAGGGTGGTAGTGGTGGTGGCAGGCTCCATGGAGAGGGGTGGGCACCAGAGCAGAGGGAGCACTTCAACCCCTGTGCCCAGATTGCAGAGACCAGCGTTCCGCACTGCTTCCTGGTGGCAGCGGGGCCTCAGCACTTATGCCCATGTGTTCACCACTGCCCCGCTGCCACTGCTGCCCATCCTGCAGGCGCCACCTAGCACTGCGACTTCCCTCGGCCCGACTGCCCTCTGGGGTGCCAACCAGAGCAGCTGCTGCAGGAGCCAGGCTCTAGGATGAAGTTCAAGTCAAACCAGACCTGGAGGTAAGACTGTCAGGGCTTCCAGAAGCTGGCGGCCTGCTGTGCCTCTGCAGAGAGCAGGAGGAGGAAGAGCTGTTGGTGAGTAGCAGTTGGTACCCAGACCAATGGGAGTGTCCCAGGAGGAGGGCCTGAGCCTGAGGAGGAGCCTGGTGGTGCTGCTGTGAGGGAAGTCTGTGAAGAGGCTGGAGTCAAGGGGAAATTAGGCAGACTCCTGGGAATACTTGAGATTCAAGCCCTGAAGCACAGAACACATGTTTATGTTCTGACAGTCGCTGAAATATTGGAAGACTGGGAAGACTCTGGGGCTATAGGAAGGAAAACAGAGTGGTTCACAGTAGGAGATGTAATCAAGGTGTCACAAGCCTGTCCTCCCAGAGTATCTGGGAAAACTAATACTGGGGGGATCTCTGACCAGTGGAAATTCCACGGTCCCGCCCCTCCCACAGAACAATGCCTTGTTTGTGACTCTGCACAGCCCTCTGGGGTGCCATCCAGTATAAGACAGAGCTGAGCCCCTCCCCCATGTCACAGCACACCTCCCAAGAAGGCATTTTTACTTTTCTTCTAACACATCTGACTGCTGCTGGCAAACTGTGTTTGCTGTGCAGGGGTTTCAAATAATTTGCAAGTCTTTTAAAATAAATAACAAAATAACAAAAATATTTTAAGATGATAAAGCCATGTGGAATTTTTTTAAAGCCTTAATAGTACCCCATTATTTTGGTTTTCGTGCACATAACCTTTTTAAAGTTGTCACTTTTGTCCACTTAACATTTATAGTTTGAGAGATCAACTGGTTGTTGGGTGTTCTTTTTTTTTTTTTTTGATACACTATCAAATAGACACCAAATCTTTGTTGGAAATTAATGACAAATTCTTGGTATTTAAATGAATATATCTACCCCAAAACGTAAGAGAGTGGTAATCTCCATTTGTAAACTGCAGATTTGGGCTGTTTTTGTATGGGCCAGTAGCCTTTGACAAAGCACTTCAGCTTACTGTTTCCAAGAATTTGTTCACAGCCAGAATTATGCCACAGTCAATGTTCAGGACCCTTTCCCTTGTGACACAGGGATGTGATGTGAAAGAGTGTGCCATGTTTTAGGGAAAACTGTCAGGACTTGCAGGTGGCTCAGCACAGCTCATCCTGAAACAGTGTTTATGGAAATCTATCTAGCATGCTCAGCTGCTGCTGTCCTTTCTAGCCCTTTTGAATATATTAGCCCATAGAATTAGGGGCCACATGTCCCTCAAGGGCAAGTGCTCTTTAAATATATCTTCAGTTTCTGACTTAGTGACAACATTGTTGACCACTGGACTAGACTCTAACCTTGGATGCCAGTCAGTGACTTTTCACAGTAAATAAAATGGATCTTCTACGCCTAAGCCACTGTTTTGAGAGTCAGTAAATGACATGTCAGGTAAGTTAACTGTGGGGGAACTAGAACAATCAAGCCAAGTGTTATTGTACCTTGTCTTTGTGCTCATTCAAAATTGGCCACTCCATGAAAAGTCCCTATACTTCCTCCGTATAGTCATGGAAGAAGTGAAGGGCGAGGAGAAGAGGAGATCTTTAGCCATTATTAGCGTGTTGTAAATACTCTAACCAACAAGCAGAAAACAGTAAAGACACTTCTTCCTTGGCTTGTTAAGCTTTAAAGTGTAATGCCCCTGCTGAAGAGGGTCCTTGCCTATAAGGAAAACTGGTGCCACAGATGCAGCAGAACTAAAAGCATTAGATTCCAAAGCAGAAGAACTCAGCCAGTAGTATTCATCCTAAATTAGGTCCTGTAATCAAGCAGGATGGTCCAGACCTTTTTTATTTTTCTTTTTACAGAGATTATGTACTCTGGGTGTTTTAAAAGAAACATTTTAAAGAAACCCACAGATTAATATTTTCTATCTTTTTATTTTCTCACGATTCTCTGCAATTTCTCCATGTACTAAACACAACAGAGGAACTGGTCTGTTTTGTATAGAATACTGCTAATAAATCCTCACAAGTGCTTGGGGGTTATATGGACATGATGCTCTTAGAGGTCATAATGCATGGACCTATTTTATAAACTCTTGAACTGTGTATTGCCATGTAAATTATGTACAGTACTAATGTCAACCATCTCTTTAAAAGTTAGCCTATAAATACTGTTAAAAATTTCTTTAGTCAGAAGTTGTTGGACTAAGTCATGTCACCCTGGTCAGGATCTCCTTCAGTGCCATTTAGCTCACTGCCTTTAGTCTATGCGAATAGCAAAGATTTCCAGAATGTAATGGTTGCAGCTTCCCTGTTAAATCTCACCTGACGGCTGCTCATTAGTCTTCTGGAATCCAGACTGGCAAGAAATAAAGGAAATTGAATTTACTAGAGATAATGTCTACCAGCCCAGCCCCTGCAGAGCGGAGACTGCTGTTTGTGCTTATTTGTGCAATCGCTGAATAAAATGGGCAGCTAAACTCTCCAGCTCCAGGTGCCTCCTATGCTTAGAAGAAAAAACAAAGGAACTTTTTAGAAATCAACTTGCAGAAAAGTAGGAATTGTTGCATGGTAGAGTGAGGAAATGGCGTTACCCCCCGCACAGAAGCCATCAGCTTTGTCACACAGGGTCTGAAGCAGCAAAGGTGAAGGACAGGAATGGCTGTGTAGACGAGAATTGCTTTCCATGTCTCATCTGAGATGGCTGCATTCCAGCTGGTGTAAGAATTGTGAGACTCTTGACTTTCTTTTTACATTTGGAAACATCAAGTAAAAATGGAAACATAAAAGAAATCATTGTTCTTCTCATGGGGCTGGAAACCCCTTCAGCTCCTCTGGACCACCCTCCAACTCCTCCACTGGGGACCCCATGCCCAGACCAATGGTTGGCTGCAAGCGTCTGCCTCTGTGTATGTAAGGCCATCAATCAGGAGGTACACATGATCTAGCCAAAAATGTGGCAGAGGAAGGCCTTGTTGGACATCATTGGGAGGAGTGGTCCTTGGTCAGGTGAAGGCTCAATAGACGCCCAACAAAGGGAAATCATAGGGGGGGAGGTGGGAGTGGGTCTGGTGGAGGGACTTATACATTGAGGCAGGGGGTGGGAGGAGAGGTTGGAGGTTTTTGGGGAGGTGGAAAACTGGGAATGGTTTTACCAATTAAAATATAAATGAAGATTATATTCAATAAAAAATTAATTAAAAAAAGAATGAAAATTAAACGTATATGAAACGGTCTCCATGCAATCAGACTTTCCAATTACTTTGGTTTAAAATAAAATATCTAGATGTGTTTTTTGGCAGCATGTATTTCCATGTGCCCTGTGTGTACATGGTGTCAGGAGAAACAGAAGAAGGTTTCAGATCCCTTGAAACTGGAGTTACTGACATCTCAAAAGACACTTGGAAACCCAGCACTTGGGAGAGGAAGTCAATATCCAGAGTTCAGGACTATCCTTCACTGCAGAAGGAATTTTAGGTCCCCTTCATTTCTTTAACACCTTCATTGAGCTTCCAAGGGTTACTGTGTATTGTAATGCTAAATTCTGTTCCTGGAGCAAGCTAGGCCTATCAGTGAATTCCCTCTTATAAAAGCTTTTGTTTAGCCCAGGCTGGCCTCAAACTCATGATCCTCCTGCCTCTGCCTCCTTCAGCAAATCCTACTGGCTTATGCCACCACAACCAGCAGGTGGCACATACCTGTAATCCCAGCACTTGGGAGGCAGAGGCAGGCAAATTTCTGAGTTCAAGGCCAGCCTGTTCTACAGAGTGAGTTCCAGGACAGACAGGACTACACAGAGAAACCCTGTCTGGAAAAAAAATGTTTTGCAAATACCGTTCCTTATTTAAAACTATTGGTTAACTAAAATTGACTACAGCCAATTGCTGGAGCAACTAGACATAGGTGAGTTTTGAGTTACCTGGTTGTGGGCTGAGAAGTTAAAGAGAAGAGGAGACACCAGAGGAAAGAGAGGAGAAGGCACCATGAGAGGAGAGGTGCCATGAACACATGTACAGGAAGCAAGAATTTGGGGTGCAGCACTGAGGAGGTGGCCAGGCCAGCAGTTAGAAGAGTAGATTAGGGGTTACCCCTTCCACAGTGACTGTCAAAGCCAACTAAAATCACCATAGTCTGAATCATTCATTTGGAAGCAAGTTAGGGATAAACTTAAATTGGTTCTTCTACCGACATTGCCTTAAACAAGAAAGAGATGGAGGAGGAGATGAGCATTGTGCTGAAGGGGAGGGGAGGGGATAGGAGAGCACAGAGAAAATGGTCAAAGATATATTTGAGGAGAAAGTCTCCAAAAGCCAAACGATGTGCATTTTTTCATTTAATTATTCATTTATATCAGATCCCAGCCCTCTCCCTGCACTCTTCCCAGTCCCACTTACCCTCCCAGCGCTTCTCTACATTTCATTAAGACCTTCTCCCCAGAGAAAGGACCCTCCTTTATCCCTGTATTACTCAGGGTTCTCTAGAGTCACAGAATGTATGGGTAATCTCTAAATAGTTAGGGAATTTGTGGATGACTTACAGCTTGTAGTCCAACTCCCCAACAATGGTCAGCAGTAGCTGTGGATGGAAATTCAAGGATCCAGCAGTTGCTCAGTCCCACGAGGCAAGCAGGCAAGAAAGAGTGAGAGTAAGTCTTCCTTCTTCCAAAGTTCTTATACAGGTTTCCAGCAGAGGGTGTGGCCCAGATTAAAGGCTTGTGCCACAAGGCCTATAATCCCAGATGGCCTTGAACTTGGAGATCTCCTTATGTTAATCTTCTACTATTCATAGTCACTATATTTCAAGAACTTCATACCAAGATCCATGTCAGAAATTTGTATCTCAGCATCCAGATTAGGATCATAGGTGAGCCTTCCAATTCTGGATTGTAGTTCAGTCTAGATATAGTCAAGTTGACAACCAGGAATAGCCACTACAATCCCCCAGTACCTATCTACCCTGGCACATTAAGTGGCATCAGGAATAAGTGCATACTTTCCCACTGAGGGCAAACAAGGCAGCCCAGCAAGGGGAAAGAGATCCAAAGGCATGTAACAGAGGCTAAGTCAGAGACAGCCCCACTGCAGTTGTTAGGTGATCCACATAAGATGCACATCTGCTACATACGGTTAGGAAGTCTAGATCAAGACCATGCATGGTGTTTGGTTGATGGTTCAATCTCTGTGTCCTCCCATGGGTCCAGACTATTTGACTCTGCAGGTCTTCTTGTGGTTTCCTAACTCCTCTGGCTCTCACAACCCTTCCCCCAACACTTCCACAATACTCTTTGATCATGGTGTAGTGTTTGGCTGTGGGTCTCTGCATTGTTACATTTAAAGGGTCTGGAGGTAGCATGCCATGAGAGGGACTGCCAGCAGCAGATCAGATGGAGACATCTCAGAAGCCTGCAGCAGCTACTTGTTTAAAAAAAATGTTGTCTGGGGCCCTGAGTAACAGGAGACACATCTCTCCATGGGACACACCATCTGAAATAAGGGACTGCCTGCAGTTGTCTTTGAAATATCTCAGTAGCCTGTGGTAGCTCTTTGTAAAAAAAAAAAAAAAAAAAAAAAAAAAACAGATGTTTCCTTCTCTCCTAACCTTTGCCCTGTACAATGTCTGTATATATTTCATTTTTGCATGACTGCTTTTCAGTTGGCCTTGGTGCATAATTTTTCTATTATATCTGAATTTATTATTTTCATTCTTCTGCTCTGGTGTGCCCTGTCAAACTAGATGTTTCTTGATGTAATGATTGTTAAACAATTAAAAGTTGAGGTGTAGGGGCTCAGTACAACAGAGTCCTAAAGAAATGGAGAAGTCCATTCAGTCAAGATCAGGAGAGGCTCGATCTCATTTTCAGAGTCACTGCAATGGCAAGATTTTAATTTAGCAGCAGGTGCATTGTCTTATGTCAGTATTCTCGGCACTGCCCACTTTCCTGTGGAATGTCTGTGCTGAGCTCTGCACTATGAACCAGGAACTCCCTATTTCGTGTTGTTACTGCTCCCAAACTGGCTTCTCTGATGCAAAGAGCAACTTCAACTCACATAAAAAACTGCTTTTGCCCTGAAAGCAAATGGGTGCTTCTAGTTGGTGTTTACAACAAATAATACTCAGTGGTCTTCCTTTGATCATCCTGGTTTTTTTCTGTCTCAGGATACATGAAGAAAAACAGATGCTGAAAAAGCATTGACAAAATTCAGCATCCTTTCATGCTAAAAGTCTTGGAAAGAGCAGGAATTCAAGGCCCATACCTAAACATAGTAAAAGCAATCTACAGAAAACCAGTAGCCAACATCAAAATAAATGGAGAGAAACTTGAAGCAATCCCATTAAAATCATTAAAATCAGGGACTAGACAAGGCTGCCTTCTCTCTCCATATCTTTTCAATACAGTACTTGAAGTTCTAGCAAGAGCAATTAGACAACATAAGAAAGTCAAAGGGATACAAATTGGAAAGGAAGAAGTCAAAATATCATTATTTGCAGACGATATGATAGTTTACTCAAGCAACCCAAAAAACTCCACCAGAGAACTTCTACAGCTGATAAACAACTTCAGCAAAGTGGCTGGTTATAAAATCAACTCAAGCAAATCAGTAGCCTTCCTGTACTCAAAGGACAAGCTGGCTGAGAGAGAAGTTAGGGAAATAAGACCCCTTCACAATAGCCACAAACAACATAAAGTACCTTGGCGTGACTCTAACCAAACAAGTGAAAGTTCTGTATGACAGGAACTTCAAGTCCCTGAAGAAAGAAATCGAAGAAGACCTCAGAATATGGAAAAATATTTCTTTCTCTTGGATTGGCAGGATCAATATAGTAAAAATGGCCATCTTGCCAAAAGCAATCTATAGATTCAATGCAATCCCCATCAAAATCCCAACTCAATTCTTCATAGATCTAGAAAGAGTAATTCTCAAATTCATCTGGAGTAACAAAAAACCCAGGATAGCTAAAACTATTCTCAACAATAAAAGGACTTCTGGCAGAATCAATATCCCTGACCTCAAACAGTACTACAGAGCAATTGTGTTAAAAACTGCATGGACCCTGGGCCTGTAAAAATTGCATCCAGTTTAGTAAAGGAACAGAGGGGGGAGGGGGAATGATTGGGGAACAGTTGGGGGGGGGAGAGGAACTATGGGAACTATGGTGGGTGGGAACTGGAAAAGAGGAAAGCCTTTGGAATGTAAACATAGAATATAGAAAATAAAAAAAAAATTAAAAAAAAAGCTCTACTAAAACAAAAACAAAAACAAAAACAAAAACAAAAAAACTGCATGGTAATGCCAGGCGGTGGTGGAGCACGCCTGTAATCCCAGCACTTGGTAGGCAAAGGCAGGCAGATTTCTGAGTTCGAGGCCAGCCTGGTCTACAGAGTGAGTTCCAGACCAGCCAGAGCTACACAGAGAAACCCTGTCTCGAAAAACCTAATAACAAACAAACAAACAAAAAACCCAAAACAAAAAACTGCATGGTATTGGTACAGCAACAGGCAAGTAGATCAATGGAATAGGATTGAAGACCCAGAAATGAAACCACAGACTTATGGTAACTTGATCTTTGATAAAGGAGCTACAACCATCCAGTGGAAAAAAGATAGCCTTTTCAACAAATGGTGCTGGTTCAACTGGAGGTCAACATGCAGAAGAATGCGAATTGACCCACTCTTATCTCCTTGTACTAAGATCAAATCCAAGTGGATCAAAGACCTCCACATAAAACCACACACACTGAAACTAATAGAAAAGAAACTTGGAAAGACCCTGAAGGACATGGGCACAGGGGTAAAGTTCCTGAACAGAACACCAATAGCTTATGCTCTAAGATCAAGAATTGACAAATGGGACCTCATAAAATTACAAAGTTTCTGTAAGGCAAAGGACACTGTCAGAAGGACAAAACGGCAACCAACAAAGTGGGAAATGATCTTCACCAACCCCACATCTGACAGAGCGCCAATATCCAATATATACAAAGAACTCAAGAAGTTAGACCCCAAAGAACCAAATAACCCTATTAAAAAATGTGGTACAGAGCTAAACAAAGAATTGTCACCAGAAGAAATTCGGATGGCTGAAAAACACCTTAAGAGATGTTCAACATCATTAGTCATCAGGGAAATGCAAATCAAAACAACCCTGAGATTCCACCTCACACCAGTCAGAGTGGCTAAGATTAAAAATTCAGGAGACAACAGGTGCTGACTAGGATGTGGAGAAAGAGGAACACTCCTCCACCTTTTGTGGGATTTCAAGATGGTACAACCGCTCTGGAAATCAGACTGGCCGTTCCTCAGAAAATTGGACATGACACTTCCAGAGGACCCTGTCATACCACTCCTGTTCATATACCCAGAGGATTCCCCTGCATACAATAAAGACACATGCTCCACTATGTTCATAGCAGTCTTGTTTATAATAGCCAGAAGTTGGAAGGAGCCCAGATGTCCCTCAAAGGAGGAATGGATACAGAAAATGTGATATATATATATATATATATATATATATATATATATACACATACATACATATACATATACATATACATATACATATACATACATACACAATGGAATACTACTCAGCAATTAAAAATAATGAATTCATGCAATTTGTAGGCAAATGGTTAGATCTGGAAAATATCATCCTAAGCGAGTTAACCCCATCACAAAAGAATACACATGAAATGCAATCACTGACAAGTGGATATTAATGAGCCCAGAAGCCCTAAATACTCAAGGCACAATTAGCAAGTCAAATGATTTCCAAAAAGAAGAAAGGAGAGGACCCTAGGCATCAAAAGATTGGATCCAGTTTTGTAGGAGAGTACCAGAACACAGAAATGGTGGGGGGGAGGGAGATTGGCGAATAGTTCGGGGGGGGGGAGAGGACTTATGGGACATATGGTGGGGGGCGGGAACTGGGAAAGGGGAAAGCCTTTGGAATGTAAACAAAGAATATAGAATAAAAAAATCACTGATTGAATGGTAGATTAACAGGTTACACTTAACACCTCCACGCTCAGGAGAGTTTCCCAGTTCTGGATTTCCTCTGATGGAGTTAATCTGCATTGTCATACAGAAGGAGATATCAGAGACCTGCTCCAATGCTGGCAATAAAGATGCTGAGGCATAATCCTGTATCCAATAATGCCTTATGGGATTGTTTGTACATGCTTGGCCCAGAGAGCTTATGAGAGGTCACTGGAAAAGCATAGGTGAAGGGGAAGACCCCAGTATTTTGGAAATGCAAGCACCATGAGATTATCAAGAAGAACAGCAGCAGCAGTGGTGTGGATGGACCTGAGTTTAGATTGCTACAGAGGGCAGAAATGGAGAAGTGTTGCCAGGTCTTTGGAGGAGCTCCGAGGATCATGTGTGGCTTGAAAACAGTGAAACAATAATCTGTAATATTGAAACTGCCTTGGGGACTTCAAGATGTTTGAGATGTCAGAGCCATGGGCTATCTACTGAGGAAAGCTGATAAGAGGGAGTGGAGTCAGCACAAGAGAAAGAACTTTGTTGCAGTCAACAAAAAAGAAAAGGGAGTTGGAGATCTGAAGACCCCTTTGACATCAGACATGGAGATGGAGACTTCCAAGCGAGTTTTCTGTCTTGTTTTGTGGATTATACTTAAGTGATTGGATGAATCTCAGAAGAGACCTTGAACTTTGGACTTTTAACATTGTTGAGATGGTTATAGACTATGGGGATTCTAGAAGTTGGACCAAATGGATATTGCATTATGTTGCTTAGCTGTGGCCCCTACAGATTCATAAGCTTGAACAAGCCTATGAAACCAAGGAAGTAGACTATGATGGTTTGTATATGCTCAGGCCAGGAAATAGTACTGTTACATATTAGAGTAGGTAAGGTCTTGTTGGAATAGAATTGTCACTGTGGGTGTGGGCTATAACACCCTCATCCTGGCTGCCTGAAAGTGAGTATTCTGCTAGCCATCTTCAGAGGAAGTTCCAACTGGACCATGCCTTTCTAAATGCTTCCGTGCTCCCACATTGAGGATAATGGACTGAACATCTGAACTTGTAAGTCAGCCACAATTAAATGGTGTCCTTTTAAATAATTTCCTTAATCATTGAATCTGTTCTCAACAGTAAAATACTAAGACACCCTACACAAATACTTGGATTAAATTACAAAGAAAATTAGCATGCGTACCCCATGTATGTGTCCCTACATATCACAAGAAACACTTTATATAGGTGTGCCACAAGGGAGGACAAAAGTCTATGTCGGGGGTGGAGAGATTGCTCATCATTTGAGAACATGTTTCTCAAAGACCCACAGGGCATCTGTCTTAGGTAAGGTTTTATTGCTGTGAACAGACACCATGACCATTGCAAGTTTTATAAAAGACAACATTTAATTGGGGCTGGCTTACAGGCTCAGAGGTTCCATCCATTGTTATCAAGGCAGAAACATGGCAGCATCCAGGCAGGCATGGTACAGTAGGAGCTGAGAGTTCTACATCTTCATCTGAAGGTCTTAAGCCCACACCCACAGTGACATACCTACTACAACAAGGCCACACCTCCTAATAGGGTCACTTCCTGGGCCAATCATATACAAACCATCACAGCATCTAACAATCCTCTGTCACTTCAGTTACAGCTGAAATCCAGTGACCTCTTCTGGATTTTGGGGAATGGCATGCAAGTATTATAGAGATCCACAGAGGGAATGTCATCCAAAATATAAAATAAATCAAAATAAAAATCACGGGAGAATACTAATAGACCATATGGACCTGTATTTTTTTCTCGGATTTTACAAACTGTGCTTCTGTTAACAACCTAAAAGGAACCAAATGCATTGTCAAGCACAAAATCACGTTCATAATGAAGTAGAACAACAAAACAACCAAACAAAACCCTATCCCCGGAAAGGACTAGGAATTTATTATCTCTACCAGTAGTTACCACTGATAGTATATTTGAGGGAAAGGACACACATACAATTCTCCATTTTCTGATAGTTTCTATATTCCCTAAGACTATGTTTTATTTACTAAGAGTTATTACAAAAATGCTGATATATTTTCCAATAAGATCTTCCACACTGTCATGCATAGAATTTTAGTACTATCTAAATATTTGACAGCAATGATACAGCATGGGTAATATTTTCATCATGAAGTTGGTATCCACACATTTAGACACTCTATCCACACTGAATGTGCAATGTTGTTTGTAGCTCAGTCTGGCTGGGAAGTCATTATGGTGCCCAAGCCCCGTGAAAATGCCAATTTCCATCTGCATCAGAGAGCTGTGGGATTTCAAGACTGTGGCACCACATTTAAATAAAGAAGATTCTTAGGAGGGAAGAGTTGGAGATCACTGTTTTATTAATAAGAATACATACAATTTACTCAAAAGAAACTGAGAGCATGTGGTCAATATGTACAGTGTATAGCCTTAAGAAATTATCAAATCAATTATAAGAATAAAACAACAATAAATAAATAACAAAACATCAAATGAAAACATGAAAAACCAAATCAGGAAAACATGAAAATATGAAAAACCAAATAATTAAAGTAATCAAAATTCAAACCAAAATGTAAAAACAAGAATTATGCTAAGGATCATTCTTTGGCTGCTCAATTTGCAGCACAAACTTAGAGCCTGTGTCTGCCCTTAGCAACATTATAAAAAAGCACTTACTGATGGTAAGAATCTTTACAAGAGGAATATAAGCAGGTCTCTTGTATGGAGTGTGTCTTTGAAGGATATGGCCACCCCAGTCTAAGCAGAAGACATGTCACAGTCTTTGGCTCAAAGTCTTTGCAATTTCGTTGACTGATCTTGATGTAATTATTCCTGATGACACATCAGGAAAAGAAAAAATTTTCACTCTCAGACTCTTCTTGGATGTCCAGCAGCTCTTGGTGTGTCTCTTAACATGTCCAAATACTGCACTCTTGGTGAGCCAGACACTACATTAATTTAAGTCCTATTCACTATGAAACTAAAGTAAAAGAAGAAAATGCAGCCAATGATACCCATGATTATGAGGGATGAGATGAAATAGTGGTAATATTTTTTGCACACACTCAGAGCTCCTCCTACAGCAGTGCTCCCCAAGGGAAATTATGTCCTTGTCTGTGCCATGTTCCAGATTCTGATACAGTATTTCAAACCTAAGGAAGGAAGGGACAAAAGCCTTGTAAGAGTTTGTCAATTCTGCTGTCCCTCTCATACCAGCTCTACTCAGCTGGACAAAACAACAGGTCCTATCAGTTGAGGTCATTCCCTGCATCCCCATGAGTCATAGAGCACCTGGGCTTGGGTTTTTTTCTCTGCTTTTAAAAACTGCAAGAAACTGAACTATGAACTACACACTGTACTGGAATTTTACAACACACCACATTTGTCTTATAGTCCAGGTAAATTATACGGAATAATAACATTGCAGCAATGTCTGAATCTGAGTTCAAGAGAGATGTGAGCAACCTAGAAAACCACGGGGATGCCTTATGTGGAACCTGCCAAGAATTGAAGGGAAGCCTACTGGCCAGCACAATCCAGGAAGTGTCAGGTTTATCAAAAGACCTAAACTCAAAGAATTAAGTAAATGAATGACTGGACAAAACCAGATGTCATTAATTGACACTCCCTACATACCCAAAAAGATAATTGTCAGCAGGAGAATGAATACACACACACACACACACACACACACAAACACACACAACGAAAATTATGAGTGAGCAGAAACAGTGAATAATCTGTCATGCTAGAGGAATGAGAAAATTTAGACTATAGAAAGAAGA
>OZ030013.1:104501457-104548957 GCA_964023405.1 Apodemus agrarius | reverse complement strand
GTGCTCAATCCAGGGGTTGGCTGCCAGCATCCACATCTGTATTGGTCAGGCTCTGACAGAGCCTTTCAGGAGACAGCTATATCAGGCTCCTGTCAGCAAGCACTTTTTGGCATCAGCCTTAGTGTCTGGGTTTGGTGTCTGCATGTGGGGTGGATCCCCGGATTGGGCAGTCTCTGGATGGCCTTTCCTTCAGTCTCTGCTCCACTCTTTGTCCCTCTATTTCCTTTAGATAGGAGCAATTCTGGGTTAAAATTTTTAAGATGGGTGGGTGGGCCATCCCTCAACCAGACCATATCCAGAGGTTAGGCATGGCCCCTGGTTGAGGGAAGTCCTGTTTTCTTTCTTTTTGGTTTTTTTCATCACTTGTGATTTTTGAAACATCTAAGAAACCAGCTATTTACTCCCAGGACTGTGACTGATATCCATTTCTGTTCTAAGAGATTTACAGTTCTAGCTGTTATGTTTGCACCTCTGCTATGTTTTAAGTTAATTTTTTGTGCAAAACAACATTCCTGATCGACTTCGTTGTCGAAGTACCATTTGTCGGAAGGGCTATTTTTTCAAAGTCCTTGGCATTCCTGTAGAAACAGCTAGCCAAACTGTGTCTTCCCCCAACTGCTCAGCTCTGTTCTGCTGGCTTGTTTGTCTCTTCTTCTGTCAGCAGCAGTCTTACATGGGGCTGTGATGGGAGCCTGGCAGTCAGCTTTGAAATTGGGCATTATAAGACCTCTATTACTGTTCTTCTCTATTGGATTATTTTAATTATTCTAGGATGCTTTTATTTCCACACTGATTTTAGGATCAGCCGGGGTCTACTTCTGAAATGAGAGCAGCTGGGATTTTGACAGGAACTGCATTGCATTTGTATGTCCATTTGGGCAGTGTTGCCATTTTCACAATACTACCCTTAGTGTCGGGTATGGTAGGAAACTGCCTGAAATCCCAAAGGAAGTCCAAAGCCAGCCCGGCCTACACAGCAAGCTCAAAGACAGGCTCAACTCACTTAGTGAACCTCTGTTTCAAAAACAAAGACCTGGCTTCTAGGGTTGGGCTAGAAAATTGACTGTCATTAAGAATCCTTCCTACTCTTTTGTAGGACCTCAGTTTCATTCCTACCATACTGTGTCAATAGATAAATATGTACACACAGGCACATGCATACATATAAGTAAAATAATCAAAATAAATCATAAAAACCCTAAGGTATAGGGTCATAGCTCAACAGTAAAATACTTGCCTAGCAAATATGAGTTCCTTGGTTCAATATTTAAGACTTCAAAGAAATTTAATCTTCAAATCCTTGAATTTGACAAGATAGCATTTTGCTTAAGTCTTATTTAATCTCCTTCAATATTTTATAGTTATGCCCTTGTTTTGGGCATAAATTTATTATTCCCTCAAAGTAAATGGAATATATCTAGATTATACAGGCATAATATGCTGACCCCTCAATTCGCTTATTGGCTTATATAGATTAACTATAGATCTTTGGAAGTTTTCTATATATAAAATGACTTTAAGAAAGCTTTACTTCTTTTTTTTCCAGAATGAGTATTTTTTTCTTCTCTTTCTTTCTTTAAGTCCTCTCAGTTCTTTTGTTTAAGGATATTCTAATTTAAATTTTTTTCATACCACTAGATTTTGATTATGTTTTTTCTTTCCCCCATCTTTTCCCAGACCTTCTAGCGTGCATGAAACATGGTTTAAAGTCAGACTGGGTCCCAGGATTGAGAAAGGGAAGTGGATAATGGGGTAGCAGTCCTAACTAAGAAGCTATTAGCAACTGATATTCATTGGCAAAGGGAAAATCAGTTTTCTGCAATGGCGTCTCAGTGGCTATGTCAACCAGTCTCCAGGGCAGGCCCCATGCCCAGGAGTACTAGGCCAACACGAATGCACGCCAGAACATAGTATTTTGTATTTCCTGGTCTTTTTGTTTCCTTTTGGCATTTTTCTGTCTTGTTGTTTTTGTTGGTTTTGATTTGATTACCCCGTGTGGTTAACTGTTCTGGTTGGAACTTGTAGTACTGAGTAGGAATAAAGTAGCAAAGCTATACATCCTTCTCTTTGGTTGTAGGGGAAGAGCTCATTCTTCTTTAATGGGCAAGTGTGACGCTGTGGGTTTTCACATATAACCGTCACCAGGTTGAGAAGTCTCCTTTCCCTCATTGTATGTTGGGGATATTAGGGTTTTCTGCCTCTGTGGTGATAATTATGTGGTTTTGCTCTTTACTAATATGGTACCTTCCATGTTTGAGTTATGGATTGAAGTCAGTCTTGTGTTCCTAGGATAACTCTCATTTATAGTGTATAATCTCTCAAACATATGTTACAAGGTTTAGTGTGGTAATCTGCATTTTTATATAAGTGTGTGTGTATGTGAGAGTGTGTGTGTATGTGTGTGTGTATGCACAGATACACGTCTAAGGGAAATGTAGATGTCTGGTGGTGGTTATCTTCCTCCATTCTTAGTTAATTTTTTGAGAAAGGTTCTCCATGAACCCGGAGAATCACTGACTGGCTAGTTTGGGCTGGTCAGTGTGTGCCAAGATTCTGCCTGTCTCCACTCGCCGCCCCTCTCCCATTCTGAGGTTGCAGGCACACGCTGTTATGTCCAGCTTTTACGTAGATGCCAGGAATCCAAACTTTGGTCCTCACAGTTGCCGAGCAGGCACTTTACCAACTGAACCAACTTTCCAGTCCTGGTATGTGAACATTTTGTTGAGGATTTTTGTATTAATATTCATAATGGAGATTGGCCTGTACCTTCTTACATTGTTGGAAGTCTAGGTTAGGTTTTAAGGTAATCTGGGTGTCAGTGCATGAGAAGTGGTGGGAAGTGTTTACTTTTTCCATATTTGGGGAGGGCTTGAAGAATTAGAGTTCTTGCTTAAATATTTGGTAGAATTCACCAGTGAGGACATCTAGTCTTGTGTGTGTGTGTGTGTGTGTGGGGGGGTTCTTAGTGGAAATTTAAACTCCTAATTTGGGTTGAACCCTTGCTTTTTGAATAAGTGCTTCCTGCATTTTTTCATGCTTTTGGTTAACTTTTCACATTTTAAGAAAGTCCATTCTGAACATTGGCTACTCTTCACACTGCCTACAGGAGAGGATGTCTAGAGGGCCTTTTCAAAAATACTTTTTTTTTCCAGTGGTGTGTGTGTGTGTGTGTGTGTGTGTGTGTGTACATGATTCAGGTGACTGCAGAAGTTGTTGGATCCCCTGGAGCTGAAGTGTGTGTGTGTGTGTGTGTGTGTGTGTGTATGTACATGATTCAGGTGTCTGCAGAAGTTGTTGGATCCCCTGGGGCTGAAGTTATAGGTGGTTGTGAGTTATTTGCTATGCTCTTCGGACCCAGTCCCAGTCCTCTGGAAGAGCAGCATGTGCTGTTGCCCTCTGGCCCTTCTCTTCATCCCCACCCTCAGAAGCTCTTAACTCACCTTTGCTCTTGGCACCCTTCGGACTCACCCTCTCTCAGTCTCTTTGACTCAATTTCTGTCTGTCTGTCTCTGTCTCTGGCTGTCTCTATATTTGTCTGTCGTTTGTCTTTGTACCTGTCTGCTTATCTCTGTCTATGTCTCTCTCCTTCATAAAATCGGCTCTGAGATACTTGGTTTCTGGATGCAGGTGTAGTTGTAACTGAAGTAGGCAATGCATGCACAAGACACGATGTACCCGCATCCTGGAGCTCTCGATGGGCCACGATGAAAAACGAGGCTGCAAAGAGCAGATGGGGAAAGCTGACAGGGAAGCCATTCATCTAAATTCAGAATGGAGGCAGAGGAAAGTGGAAGGAGGAGAAAAGACGACACTAAGGTTAAAAAAACAAAAACAGTGAGAGTCACAAGATGAAGCCAGTGAGGTCACTGCAGGAAGAGCACTGGCTGCATAGCTTGGCCACTTATCGGAGTAACTTCAGACAAGTTCTACGGGGCTACTCTTGCTGTATGAAGACAGAGGACCTAAGGGTGGAATGCTTCTGCAGAGCTCACGAGCTGTTGTTTCAGCTGTTGGAGATCGGAAATTTTGTCCTCTGAGAGCTGCCTGATTGTAGCTCAACATGCTATGTGCCTGCTGAAGATGGACACACCCTTGAAAAACTTGTAATACCCAATAATACGGGCTCCCTGATCAGAGGTTCTCATAGTATTCTTTCTTAAAGAATGATGAGCTGAACCCAGAGCATGTCATTCAAATCTAGCAAATCCATTCTGCACTCAATTAACTTAATCTGAAAGACATAGTGGGCCATTAATCTATCAGGAGCAGCAGTTTTGATAAAACAGTCAAATCAAATTCTCCAACTAAGAAAAAAGTGGGGGTTGGGGGTGGAGGGAAGACAGTGCTCACTGTCACTCAAATGGGGGTTAGTTACCCAGCTCAAATCCTAGAGGTCTGATCCCTGAAACTGTCTGGAAAAGTCAGGCATGGCAGTGTGTTTAATGGCTTTTCAACTGTGAACTTGTGGGGTTGTAGAGTTGGAGACTATTTAGTTGGTCAGATATTTTGAGAGAATCCAGTAAATGATATATATATATAACAGAAATTAGCATTGTTGCTGTGAGGTTAAAATGAGGTAAATGAGGTTTGGCTCTCTTGAGTAGGAGTTTTGGTCACTCTGGGTCCACGGACTGTGTGATTTTGGTTATGGCTCTAAATCAACCTCCTACGTGCGATCATCTCACTCCTCGCTGGGTTACTGTGAGAGCTGCCTGAGACAATTTCACAAAGCCTGGCACAGGAGTCCCATGACATTGGCTCTACCCCTCCCACCCCCGCCCTCTTTAAAAAGAAGTGTGTCTGGGTTCTTGGTTGAACATTGGCGATTCTAAAGTGCGAGATGCGTGTGACAGGCTGAGCCTGAGGGAGCTTTTGACAACGGCGCTGGACCGGAAGGGGGCTGGAGCAGAGAAGAATGTGGACTAGAAGTTGAAAGACAAGAGTAAAGAAAGGCTTTTGGTATCCGCTGCATGCGTGCGTGCGTGCGTGCGTGCGTGCGTGCGGTGCGTGCGTGCGTGCGTGTGTGTGTGTGTGTGTTTGTGTGTCATGGTTGATTCCAGTGGGGCAAGCTTCACTGGATTAATAAGCCTCTAGGCCACCCTAAGGTTCATCCCAGCTTGATCTGAGAGTGTTTCTGTAGATTAACTGAGGGGGCAGAGTCACGGTGAATACGGGCGATACTGTGCCCGGCCGAGTGATAAGGGGAGAAGGAGGAAGCCAGCAGAGCAGCGGCCATATCTCTGCCTTTTGACTTCTGGATACAAGGGGAGCGGTTGCCTCAGTTTCCCACCACCATCCTTTCCCACCAGGATGAACCGTGTCCTCAAACCCGATGAAGAGGCCTCTTATCAGCTAGTCGGTCTCAAGGGGGAGAATGACGGATTCCCTGTTATTCCTTGGGCAAAGCCACAGTTTTTCAACTTATATGAAAGTTATGACCCTGAAGTTGAAACTGTGACCTAATCTTAACCCTAAACTACAGAATAGCCTGGCTCACCAGCAGAGCCCACGGAGAGGGTGCAGGCTGTGATCTGCTCAGACCCCAGGGCTGGGTGGGAGCCACTGGCCAGTATCAGCATACACATATGCTCACGTGAACACACACATGCCTGCACACGTGTAGACATATATGCACACAGGTAGCCTGAGAAGAGATTGAAAAAAGTCAAAATCTGAAGTACGTTTTTGACCGAATTTATATTACTTTTGTAAAAACAACACACATCCAACCCTCATAACCCAAGAGCCATCTCAACTCTGAGTTGAGTGCCTTTCTCAATATTAAAATGTTCACTGGTACTTGTCTCAGCTTTTGTATACCTAATTTAGGTTCTATTTGGGGTTCCTTCTCCTGTGGAGTTGCTCACAGGTCCCCGGGGCTTTATTTAATTTTCCCCAGGAAATCATTGTTCTATCAATATGTCCTGAGGAGAGCTTGAATCCTACAAGGGTCCAGCAGTTGGCCTGGGTCACCACAGGGGTCTCGGCTGTCAGGCATCAAGCTAAGCTAGAGGGAGGTGGGTAATTGATGACATCCCCAGAAATCTGGGGTAGGAGCCGGGAAAGCTGCTTTCACCGGACCAGCTGAGGTCCAGATGAGCCTCGCTTTTCCCGGACCAGCAGAGGTCCGGATGAGCCTCGCTTTCCCCAGACCAGCTGAGGTCCGGATGAGCCTCGCTTTCCCCGGACCAGCTGAGCTCTGGATGAGCCTCACTTGCTTTCTTAAGCTTTGACGCTCACTTTTTAGCCTTTATCTGTCTTGCTAAAGGCACTGGCTTATGGAGGTGACCAGGCTCCAGCAGGACATCTGTGAAAATGGAAACCCTAAACATTAGGTCCAGAGGCTAAGAGGCTGATCTCTCCACGTGTTCATTTATTCCGTTCCCTGGTAGGAACTCTTGGTTCTGATTAAATGCCCTCCTTCCCACTAGTCATTCCCTTCCCGACCTCCACCAAAGGCTGGGCTGTTTCTAAATGGTGCATTCAAGTCCAAGAGGACACCGCCTCCACAGTAGGAGCCCTGAACGTGTTTAATGCACACTTCGCACCACAACCGACGCAAACCCCTCATCGAAGTCTCGAAGCAACTCCATGAAGCCTTCCTTTTCTAGTGAGGAAAAGAAAATGTAGTTACTTAATTCTTTGTTCAATTTCACAGAGAGATGCTTGGTTTGGTGACACATACCTTTAATCCCAGCACCCAGGAGGCAGAGGCAGAGGCAGAGGCAGAGGCAGAGGCAGAGGCAGAGGCAGAGGCAGAGGCAGAGGCAGAGGCAGAGGCAGACAGATCTCTATGAGTTTGAGGCTGGTCTAGTATGCATAGCAGTTTCAGTCCAGCCAGGGCTAGCTAGAGAGATCCTGACTCAAAAGGACAAAAAAAAAAAAAAAAAAAAAAAAAATCACAGATGACAGAAATTAAAGGTTTATATTATAACACATAGACACACAAATACTCATGTGCACACACTTCGTGCACATTCCTATGTGCATGCATGCACACACACACATACACACAAGTCAATCAATTTTCATTCATTCAATCAATCAATCAACCAACCAATCAACCAATCAATCAATCACTGTAATTTTTAAAACATAGCCTTTAGGTCTCCTCCCGTCTGCTCAGTCTCAGTATAAAAACTGACCAAGGGAGCTTGTGATTGGCTCAGTGGGTCCAGGGAAATGCTGCCAAGGCTAATGACCTGAGTTCAATTCTTGGGAATCATAAGGCGAAAAGGGAACTGAGTCCCACTGTTGTCCTGGGAATTTTACACACACTCCACTCCCCTGCCACGCCCCTGTAAGTGAAGTAGATAATGATAGTAATAGTAATAATAATAGTCCAACCCAAGTTTACAGATTCTGCTCGTTTTTTCTCTCTGAATTTAAATGTGGGTGCTTCAGCCGTTTTCCCGCACTCACGGCATTACCATTTTCTGCGTCTTCATTCTCATTCTTGGGTTTCCTCCAGTGATATTTAGCTCAAGCCACCTCTTGAGAGTGTGCAGATCGAACTCCGCCCTCTAGTGGCTTCCAGTTGTCTTTCAAGACAGCATTAGAACGCAATAGTCCCACGTTCCAGGTCTTTAAGTGACCCTTTCTGCCTTCCATGTCTCCAGTGGTGCTGTACTTTCTAGGAGGGACATCTCCTCCCTCTGACCTCTGAGACCACGGCACTAAGAAAGCCCTTCTGTTGGCCACTGTTGGTCAAATCTTTGACTCTCCCAGGCACCAGCTTAGACCTCTCCCTGCTTCCAGAAGCTATCCATGTCTTCATGAGATGTCCTCCTCTGGGGGCCCTGAGGCCCAATGCACACCCCGCCACAGTGCCACTGTTTAGTGCTGTTTTCCCCACTAGACTGTAAGTGCTCTGAGGGCCAAACAGTGTAACTGGGTCTCCTGGAGTTTTTTTGTGCTTGGGTTGTATAACTGTAAGTGCACGTAGGGCTGGCACATGTAGACAACTAAATACAACTTAATGAATGACTATACCATTCATTCATTCATTCATTCATTCATGGTTTTGAGACAGGGTTTTCTTATAAAGACTATGCTGATGTTCTAAATCCCCCTGTCTCAGCTTCTAGGGTCCTATAAGTATAGGAATGTCTCACCGCCCCTGGCCAGCATGCTATTTGAAGTGGTGACATGCTTTCAACACTGGCCCTGTGGCGCCTCTAGAGCTGTGTGACCACTTACGCAGACTCTGCCAAGAGGGAAAGCGGACATTTCGGTGTTTCCTCAGGGTCAGACAGCTGAGCAGAAGGGACGCCACTCTGGAACAGCCCAGCAGTGTAGCACCCTCAGACTGAGGGTAGCACCGTCTCCATTGTCCACAGATAGAAAGCTAAAAAATACTATTGCTCCATACCAGGCAGGGGGTTAGGAGCAAAACCTCTGTCTGTCCCTCTACACCGTCTCTTAGGGACTGTAAACTTCGTGCTGTTGTTAGTCTTTGTGTGACAGAGGCTTCCAGTGCTCCACCGCACCACGATAGTGAGGTCACTCCTGGATTTCCTGACCCTGACCTCTGCCCCGAGGGGAAGCAGAATTCTTGCCACCAGAGACCTACAGATGAGTCCCTGGATCACCGAAGCCCAGGGTTTCTTACTGAAATGGACTCCTCGCCTCCTTTCTTTAGAAAGTAATTGCTCTTTCCATACCGTCTTGTTCATTGTCTTTCCCTGTAATTCGCAAGACTCAGTAATTCACAAGGAAAACAGATTTATTATCTGCCCGAGAGCAAATAGAGGCAGGGAAAGGACAAAGGAGCTCATCTATTTTAGACATTTGTTTCCCAAGGACTGACCTATCCCCAGGAAAATTAATCTAGCCGTAGAAAGGTGACTGCAGTCTCTCTTAAAGGCCCTGCATCCCAATATGAATTTGGGTGGGAGCCGACCATCTCCTCAATATCACAGGCCAGGGTTAGTTTCCCCCTTGACAGTCCTGGACCCTGTACATTATGGATGCTGTGGGCCCTGGTTTTCCTCTTCCTTTTTCAAATGACACCCAGGACCATTTTCATTAGGGTTAGTGCTGTTTATGTGTCCTTTCCCCAGCTTGACCCAAGTGGTCGAAGGAAGGGTCTGCTTCTGTGCCTTCCCTCTGTCCAGCCTAGAGTAAAATGTGTATGTGTGTGTGTGTATGTGTGTGTGTGTGTGTGTGTGTGTGTGTGCATACACGTGTATGTGTCTGTGCATGTATGCACTGTGCATGCTGCGGCTGGTGGTTGATTTTGAATTTCTTCCTCTGTCACTTTCCACGTTTTTTTTTTTTTTTTTTTTTTTTTTTTAAACGGTCTCTCCTTGAACCGGAAGCTCACCGGAAGCTCCAGGGGTTCTCTGTCTGCCTCCCCAGCGCTGGACTTCTGGCACACGCCACCATGCCCATTCTTTATAGGGTATTGAGGATGAAACGTCGTTCCTGTATGGCAAACATAAGCCATCTCCCTAACATTCTGGATGCCCTTATTACCTAGAACGCTAATCTTGCCTGCCAAGTCAGTCCCGCACAATGGAGCTGGGTAATGAACAGGCCAAAGAACCGGCCCTGTGAAGCTCAAAACGCAGATGTGTTGGTTCTCTGTAAATGGTGTCTGTACGCACAGGCTGTGCGCTTGGATCCGGGAGATGCCAAGTTCCCAGGAAAGACTCCCGATCACGTGTGAAGGAGAAACACTCTTTGTAGACTAGAACTACTCATCTGTGTCCTCCAAATCCTGACAAAGCGTGGCTTCTAGAGAACTGCGGAGCCTGTGATGCAGTAGATAGAATAAGATTTTCCTTCTTGGAAGGGGCTGTGGTCCACCAGGCCAGTGTAACCATTTATCTGGCACAATGTGAAGTCTGGGGTCAGCTTTCAGAGCTCTCCATTGAGAACTCTTGGATTTCAGAGGAAGGTAGAGGCCTAACAGGAAGCGATCAGACGATCAAACTTCAAGATGACCAGTTCAAACAGAAGTCCTTGATTCCAACAGGCGTTGCTTGGCCTTCACTTTTTCCACCCCAAACTTCCTTCAACAGCTACACACGCACGCACGCACGCACGCACGCACGCACGCACGCACGCTCGCTCGCTCGCTCGCTCGCTAGTATTCACCCACAGACCCATGCATGCACCACCCACTCACGCACCCACCCACGCATCCTCGCATGCATGCACGCACTCAGGCATGCACGCAGGCACACACGCTCACACGCACGCTCACATGCACCCACAGATCCATGTACGCACCACCCACTCACGCACCCCTCACGCATGCTCGCATGCACGCATGCACACACGTGCCCACTTAAAAACATACACGTCTGGGAGAGCTTTGCTATGTCCCTAGAGGAGCCAGACATCTTGTAGACCTTGGGGTTCTGTGTGGCCAGTTCCCAGGGAATCGTGGAATTCCAAGTAAGTTGTATACAATGCTGTTTGCGTTTACCCAGTGCACAGCCTGGGCTATGGGCAAGGCCAACCACTCTGTTTTCCTTTCCAGTACGTAGGTCCAAGGCCGCTGATGAGGAGAGGAGCCGTCGTGCTCAGCGAGCCCGGGATGAGTACCGGCGCCACTCTCTCCGAGCCATCCAGAAGGGCACAGTGGCTGGCCTAAGCACCATGTTCCAAGAACTTGGCCAGAACCACGAGCAGGAGGCAAGACTCTATCACCAACTTCCCGGTACCAGCCCACCATCACCCCTCACAGGACCTGACAGGTATGTTAGCATAGACATACCCAACAAGATCCCTGGACCCGTGAGACATGCTCCATGGGTTCTAGTTTATTACTTGATGGTCATTTGCCTTTCAGGGCCTCAACATTGCAGTCTATATAATGGGCAGAACATAGAAATAAGGTATGCTCTGGACCTCTCAAACAAGTTTGCAATTTGGTGGTTAAACTTTCAGAGGTCAAGGAGTCCTCTTATCCTTGATAATCTAAAGAAAGCTGTGTAGCCTCTTTCCCTCAAATTCTGCATATACAAATACCCCCAAATATTTCCATAGTTTTAGATTCTTGGTCAAAACCTTGTAATGAAAGACCTAAGATGGAATGAATCTGGCCCAGTGTCTGGAGCTTGGACAGCCTTTTCTAACCATGGATGGAGCTGGTTTGCACCTAGTTTGAACAACAGGTTTGGACACTAGTATGGGTAGATCGGGAGGGAGGTCCTTGTGCACATTTGTGTCCCTAGGGGAGTTATTTTCAAGGACATTTTAGTGACAACCCATGATTTGCAAGCCAAAGGCACAGGTCACCTGGAGCCTCTCCATGTTCTGCCTGTCTTGCTGTACAGTCCTGAGACATGGCCTCTTGTCCCAAGGCCCCTTGGCCACCCTTGCCGAACAGTTGCTTCCTGTGAGGTTGAGATGTTGGATTCCCTTGTCCTCAGGGAATGCTCGGGAGACAGTTCACTCCCAGATAATGTGGTTTGTTTAGTTTTGTTCTGATTGGACTTTGGGGTTCTATAACCCACCGCTCCTTTCCTCTAGAATCTACTAAGAGCTGACTCTGCGGTTCCATCTTTTCTCCCTCTGCTCTCTTTCTTCTTTCCTCCCTCCCTCCCTCCCTCCCTCCCTCCCTCCCTCCCTTCTCATGTATGACTCCTGAACTAGAAGGTGTGAGAAGGTCTGGCGTTCCTAGAGGGATCTGATTCCTTCCCTGGGTACCATCTCGTCACTGGGCCACCATCAACACTGCTCTCAGCTTCTTGTCCGGACCCCATCCTAACCCCTGGGCGTTCTTGTGCAGCTGCCAACATAAAAACACACAAGCAAGCAAGCGAACAACCTTGGTTGTTCTCTTTTCGTTAACGGCCACCTTGTGTCCTGTAGTGTGGCTTTGCCGTCAGTCATCGGAGACTCTGTCAGTCTATCAGACATTGCTATTTCAAATCTTTTTGCAACTGCCAACAGGGTTCTGTGTCTATAAACTTGCAGAAATTAATTTTATATTAGGCAACCATAATCTGCAAAGATATTCTCCCAGGCAGAGTGTTTGCTCCAGGGCTGTGTGTTTTTGAGATGCAGTGGTCCTGCACAGGGCTGATAACCAGTGCTTTGCATCTCCCTGTCCTCTGTCCCGACCCACCTTGTTTTGCTGTCAACCGTGTTTGAGGAAGTATGTCTTGGGGTACATACACTCCAGTGCTCATGTGTGCCTATGAGCCAGACTAAGCAATTCACAGATGTCGAAGGGCCATGGTGTTTTCTTCTCTATCTGTGGTCCAGTCCGTCCTCTCTCTGTGTGCTCCATGCTCTCTTTATCCATATCTAGGATTTCCTTAAATTAGAGAAAACAGTTGTGACGAATCTGTTTTCTCAATTTGTCATTTATCTTTTGATTTTTGGAAGTAGACGGTTCAAGCATGCAGAAAGGCTTGATTTTTCTTTCTTTCTTTCTTTCTTTCTTTCTTTCTTTCTTTCTTTCTTCCTTCCTTCCTTCCTTCCTTCCTTCCTTCCTTCTTTCCTTCCTTCCTTTCTTTCTTTTTTTCTTTTCTTCTTTTTTTTTTCTTTTTTTGGTTTTTCGAGACAGGGTTTCTCTATGTAGCCCTGACTGTCCTGGAACTCACTCTGTAGACCAGGCTGGCCTCGAACTCAGAAATCCACCTGCCTCTGCCTCCCAAGTGCTGGGATTACAGGCATGCGCCACCACGCCTGGCTTGGCTTGATTTTTATGAGGTAAATTTCTTGTGTGTTTTCTGAATCTGGGAGAATAATTAGAGATGCCTTCCCCATTCTACGATTTTAAAACCTTTAATTGCCGGGTGGTGGTGGCGCACGCCTATAATCCCAGCACTTGGGAAGCAGAGGCAGGCGGATTTCTGAGTTTGAGGCCAGCCTGGTCTACAGAGTGAGTTCCAGGACAGCCAAGGCTACACAGAGAAACCCTGTCTCGAAAAACAAAACCAACCAACCAAACAAAAACCCTTTAATTAATTAATCAATCAAACACACACACATACACACACACACACACACACACACACACACACACACGCCCGCACACACGCACATGGCAGATTACGTATGTGGAGCTCAGAGGACAACCTGTGAGAGTCGATTCTCTGCATGTGCGTTCCTGGAGTCAAACTCACATGGTCCAACTTGGGAGCAAGCGCCTTTGTCTGCTCTGCCGTCTCTTTCCACTCGACTTCTTCCCTTTCTCCTCCCTACCCCTCTCCTTCCCTTTTTTCTTCCTCTCTGACCCATCTTCTCCCTCACTCTCTTTGTTCCTTGCAGGACCTGGGAGCGACCTCTGCGGCCACTCTCCAGAGAAGTCATCGTGCGCTGGTTCAAGGAGGAACAGCTGCCTCGCCGAGCTGGCTTTGAGAGGAACACCAAGTCCATCGCCCCCTGGTTTCATGGTAGTGTAGTTTCTGGGCCCCACTGCAGATGATGTTACACGTCCAACTCTTTTTCTGATGGAAGGAGTCTTGGAGGATAGCTGTAATTAGAGGTGTGGAGAACTCTGGGGTCCATGTTGCTTCAATTCGTCCTTCAACTCTTGGCAAGGATCCAGGAGTCCCTGGTCACTGGGATGCTGGACATGTATCCCCTCTGTCTTCTAGAAAGTTTTGAACCTGAGTCTCACCTTCTGTTGTCCTCAGCACTTGGCCTCTTTGGTTTTTAAGTCACCTACTGGGTTCTACCTTTGTACTTCTTAGACAGTGAGCTCAGGGGCCCCAGGCTACTGGTGAGCAGGGCCAACACTAGTCATTCTTGAGTCTACAACCCTGTTCATAGCCATAGCCATAGCACGAAAGGCTGTTCACTTTGAAAAAAACAATGCATTTTGGCTAAATGCCAGATCGATGGATGAAGAGTTCAGAGCCACTTAAGCGCAGAGCCTTCGATGAGGTAGCTCTTTCGAACTCTTCCAGTGTTTTTATTACAGATACGAAACCAAAGTTCTAAGACAGAAGGATGTTTTCAAAAAGGAACTAACTAGATGACGTGTAAAGTTAACTTCAAGAATGAACCTCCAGGTCCATAACCCCTGTTCAGTGAACTGAATACTCAGTAGCTTCACATAGGGAAACAAACATGACTGTGGCTTCATCGGAGATTTGCTACAGAGAATTAGTAATAGATTCTGGCTTTTGAGTTCTTTCAATATTAGTTGGCTATTGCTGCATAACAAACAGCTTCACAGTACCATACCTTAAAGCAAGTAGACCTTTTTTTAAAATTTCTTCATGTGTGTCTGGATTGGCTGGATAGTTCTAGCCTGGTTCAGATGATCTTGGCTGATCTCATCGATGTTCCTCTGGGTAGTCAGAAGGTCACCTAAGGCTGACTGGCCTAGGAGAACCTTCTCTGTGTTCCTGTGAATCCTTATAGTCCAGCAGTCTAGCCAGATGGTCAAGTTTCTGCACCTTGTTCCCTAAGCCTTCCTTCCACTACTAGCAATTAGCTCAAGTCAGGAAAGCTTAGGATTCCCCCTGTTGGGTAGACCTCCCCTGACACTGTTCTTATTCACCTGACCCCTGTCTGCCTGCTTCCCTACTGGCAAATCTCCTAGTGGACTGGAGAGAATTATCTTGGCCCGTGTTTCCTATGTTTGTGTTGGTGATGGATTACTCTCCTGATGCAGACCAGGTTCTGTGTCCTCTCGGTTCTGTTCACTGTGAGGGATGAGTGCAGCATCGTGTTGATACAGAGTTACACTGTCTTGTTGGTTGCTTGGCATCGGGCAAAGGAATGCCCTTATGGGAATGTACTGGGCATGGCTCTAGCTCAGAGAAAGGAACAAGAAATGTTTAGCAGGAAAACGTGCTAATTGAGCAAAATGGTCCGAACCTTATCTCTAGTCTGCTGGAGCCCAAAGAGCGTGTGGAGTGTCTGAATGCAGGCTGCAGGCAGCTCTGACATACTGATAGGCCCTCTGAAGTCACAAGGTGATGGTGCTTCCAGTCTTCCTTGGTTTGTGCTCCTTTTGGCTCACCCTTCACCAAACATTAGGGGACTCTTTTAAAGGCAGTCAGGTCCCATCGCGTCTCTGCAGTGCTATCCCTCCCCTCTCTTTATATATGCACAAAAGAAAATCAATAAAATCCAAAACTGAAACCCCAGGTGACAAGGCCCAGGTGACAAGTACCAAACTTATGTCAGTGATCTGTGCCCCCTTGCCCGGAGCTCTGGCCGTTCTTTTCTTCTTGAATGAGCTTCCTTCCTTTCCACCTTGGACCCTTTGTCCTTGGGATGATGCTGCCTGCCTTTGCGGTCTCTCCCCAGCTCTTGGCTTGGCATATATGGTCTTACTTTCCATCTGCAATGTCTGCTCCTCTGAGAAGAATTTTCTGGATTTCCTTCCAAGGTTATTTTCTTTAAGCTCTGCTAAGTTGTCTTCTATCATTCCCAAGTATCTCCCCTATGCCACGCTGTCTATCTTCATGTTCAATGTCTGTTCTCCTGTATGAATGTAACTCTGCAAAGCGAAGTGCCTGGCCTGTGTTACCCAGGGACTACACAGTAGGCACAGGAATTCGTAAAGGCGGGCATTAGTTATCAGATCCTAGAACTTCCAGTCCTAAATAACAGTTCTTGGTACTCAGCACTGGGTCCTTGTAGCTGTATGATAACCCCACCGCAGAGCTTAGTAACAACCTGACAAGCCAGAGCTGTGCAAGAGAAAAGAGATGGCTTATTTTTTTAATTGTTGAAATGCCCAACAGGTGCAGGACACATGCCTTAGGCACTTCTCTGTTCACCCGTCACCTCTACCTCCCAGCTGCCTAGGCGTCAGGCTCAGAAACACAGCCAAGAGAAGCTTGCCATTGTGTGTTACCGTGAGTGTTGTCGCGGTCTAGAAGACCATCCCCACTATGTGGATCACGATGCGTAAGTAGGCTTTGCTGCACCTCAGAACACGGGCACCCAAAGACTCAGTGGTTACTACCAACTAAGGGTTATTTTATACTCTGCTCTCATGCGTGTTGGCCTAGACATCTAGGCCTCACACTGAGCTTTTGTTTCTAATTGGAAAGCCTAATGGTTTCATGGTATAGGGAACAGAAAGAGTGAGTCACACAGTAGTCTCAAAATTCCTACATGGAACAGACACCTGCTATGATTACACAGATGTTATAGCCAGAGACAGTCTGGTGTCTATGGTGTGCTTGGGAGTTATGAGTGACAAGACTTTTTTTTTCTATATTCTTTGTTTACATTCCAAAGGCTTTCCCCTTTCCCAGTTCCCCACCCCACCATATGTCCCATAAGTCCTCTTCCCCCCACCCCCTGCTCATTCCCCAATCACCCCCAACCCTTTCTCTGTTCTGGTACTCTCCTGCAAAACTGGAACCAGTCTTTTCAGGACCAGTGGCCTCTCCTTCCTTCTTCTTGGAAATCTTTTGACTTGCTAATTGTGCCTCGAGTATTCAGAGCTTCTGGGCTCTTTAATATCCACTTATTAGTGATTGCATTTCATATGTATTCTTTTGTGATTGGGTTAATTCGCTTAGGATGATGTTTTCCAGATTCAACCATTTGCCTACAAATTGCATGAATTCATTATTTTTAATTGCTGAGTAGTATTCCATTGTGTAGATATACCACATTTTCTGTATCCATTCCTCCTTTGAGGGACATCTGGGCTCCTTCCAACTTCTGGCTATTATAAATAAGGCTGCTATGAACATTGTAGAGCATGTGTCTTTATTGCATGGAGGGGAATCCTCTGGGTATATGCCCAGGAGAATTGACAAATGGGACCTCATAAAATTACAAAGTTTCTGTAAGGCAAAGGACACTGTTAGAAGGACAAAACGGCAACCAACAAATTGGGAAAAGATCTTCACCAACCCTATATCCAACAGAGGGCTAATATCCATATATACAAAGAACTCAAGAAGTTAGACCCCAAAGAACCAAATAACCCTATTAAAAATGGGGTACAGAGCTAAACAAAAAATTTTCACCAGAAGAAATCCGGATGGCTGAGAAGCACTTTAAGAGATGTTCAACATCATTAGTCATCAGGGAAATGCAAATCAAAACAACCCTGAGATTCCACCTCACACCAGTCAGAGTGGCTAAGATTGAAAACTCAAGAGACAACAAGTGCTGGCGAGGATGTGGAGAAAGAGGAACACTCCTCCACTGTTGGTGGGACTGCAAGATGGTACAACTGCTCTGGAAATCAGTCTGGTGGTTCCTCAGAAAATTGGGCATGACACTTCCAGAGAACCCTGTCATACCACTCCTGGGTATATACCCAGAGTGACAAGACTCTTATAACTGCTTTCCACTTTTGGTGATCTTCCTTCTCTTAGGCCTCCGTCTATCCAAAAGAACCATGGGTTAGCTCTTCAGGGCCTAGAGAAAGCACTCATGGGAGACTGAGCCACGTGTCTCTGGAGCTGGTATCAGAGCCTCCCTCCTTCCTGTAACGTTGTATGGTCTGAAGCCCTTGGTGGATCTCCCATTTGGACCACCGCCTTTCCCCCCACATGTGTATTATTACCACCATGGGAATACTTCATGATGTCTCACGTGGCTGCGAGCGCAGCTCAAATGTCCCCGTGGAGGTGGGGTTTGGTGGCTGTGCTGGTTGCTTAGAGGTGCTCTCAGTAGCCAGTGGGGGAGGTACAATGGAGGTGATCAAATTTATCTTATTTTTTCCTTTTGGAAGGTCTTATCGGTTTTCATTTTTATTGTTATTGTTAGGTACAAAGACCGGTATGGTTTCTTTCTCTGGGTAGACTGTCTTGGATAACATATTCAAGAAGGGTCACTTGGTCCGACTTAATGAAGCCTCTGTGCCCTCTGCATACAGACGGAGCACTGCTGTGCATGCTCTCCAGTGGCTTTCCCAGAGCCACTGGTCCCCCCTGCTGCCTTCAGATGCCCAGCTAGGGAAACGCAAAGTTAGCTTTAATTTTATTTTCTATTTCAGTGGAGAAAAAGGGTAAGTTTTATGTTGTCACAGAACAAACAGAACCCAGATTTAAGTCTTAGAATTTATGTAATTGACTTTATAGTTTCCTGACAGTTTCTACCATAAAGCGTGGAGAGAGGTTGTTCACACAGAGCAGAACTATTTGGTGACCAAGTTTTCATCAGTCTGAGACAGAGGGAAAGGAAAAGGCTCATGTATGGAGGGTGGCCTGCTGCCTTTGCCTAGGGAGAAAAGACCATGCTATATTTATATTCCAGGATTATATTCCTCTTCAGTTTTGGTGTTAAAATGTCCCCATTTTTTTTTTTCTGATGGTGATAGTTAGCAGTGGTTACTTTAATATATTGCACTTTTATGTAAAAACAAAACACAAGCAGCTCAGTTTTGGTTCTTAAGATGTGTGTGTGTGTGTGTGTGTGTGTGTGTGTGTGTGTACACACACATGCCCGAGTGTAACTTTGTTCACCTCCATAATGCTAAAGTAGAGAATACCTGGAGGGTCCCCAATTTTTTCCAACATGGGGATTTCCTGATGGGTAGGTGGGGCTGCTTCTGTACCAATCCCTACAGAGACAGAGAACTTATTAGCCCACAGGTAGCCTGTAACAGTCTATTAACCCCTTTGTTAGAGACCCTGCTCATGTCGTGGATGGCCAGGGATCTCAGCTGGAGACATCCTAACTTAGGTAGCTCTCTTCTTCCAGGCACACAGGATCCACTTAGATCTGCTTTTGTCCCAGTTGTGCTGTAGCTAGAAGAGAATGTTGCTCCACATTTGAGTTTGCTGAAGTCTACGCTGAGGGCCAGCACGCTGTCCGTTCTGCTCTGTGCAGCTGGCCACAGGTTATCAGACCTCCTCCTCCTCCTACTCTTTCTTCTATCTATCCTTTTCCTCATTCTTCTTCCTTGTAAGATACTGCAAAGTTATATATTAAAGGGTGTGGGTCCAGCAAGTTAAGAAGACTTTGAGAAGAGCCTTTACCTCTTTCAGGAAATATAGTGTGAGAAATGAGTTCGGAGCACAGATGGGAAGACAAGTGCAAAGGAGATTGTCTCCCCCTGGGACTCACCCTGGAAGTTAATCAGTTCTCTGTTAAAAAAAAAAAGCAGAAAAGCAATCCCTTTTCTTCTTTGCTCATTGCTACATCCCAAGAATTATGAGAGACTTGAAGTTCTTCCTGAGGAGAGCCAGCACTGGGAGAGCTTGGCTCTGGGAAAAAAGCTATTTTGGGACTTCAGCGTGTGTCTGACATTATTGAATGTTCTCTGTCGGAACATTGGCTCATTCAGAAAAAAATTTCTCTTCCTTAGCTGTACTTGTAGAAAAGATTTCAGATGTGCTCCGTGGCTTACTGCCTTGGCAGTGGCCCAGGATGGCCTTGCTGCTGCCCTTGGGCTTGGCACAGAGAAGGGTCATGTGGTTGGCGCTGAGTGTGGCATTGGCAAGTGGGTCTTGTTGAATTCTGCTCACATACTGGGAGTGGATTCCAAGTGTGGACTCACCCTCGTTTCCATGGGGCTGACGTGGCGCAGGTGACATGCTACTGGTGTGGTACTTGCTGTGTCAAGCACTAAGCATGAAGCTGGCATTCCCCACCTTTGTAGAAAGTGCTGTCTTCAGGGAGCCTAGAAGTTAGGATGCCCTTCCTTCTGTCCCACTTCCATGTTGTTCTTCATGTTTACTTACACTAGGTAGTTCCAGGGACAATGTCCCACATCACTGTCAAGGGCTTCTTGAAGTGGGCGTGGACATCCCTTAACAGGTGGACATGAGGCCCAGAAAGCTGGAGGAGCTGACCCAGTCTTTCCCCACCAGTAAGTCCAAGAGTTTAAACATGGCACAGGATTTTATATATTCCGTATTGACTGTTTCATTCCTCCTTGAATTCTCTACTATCTAGGGATAGATAATATGATAAAAAATATCCTCAATGGGTTTATAAACGCTTATCGAGAATCACTTGTGGTACAACCTGCCTCTCATTCTCCCTGCTCCATGACCTTGCAGAGCAGAGCTGGTACGCATCCTCTAACCTAACCTGAGGAGCTGTCTGCGAATGCTCACTTTGTTCTTAGGGATTTCTTTCTGGGTCTAGAATGTCTAAGACAGATGGAGAGAGTGAGCCCACGAGGTCAGGACCAGGAACTCAAGCACTAAAAATGTATGTGAGGCATCAACCAGCACCGGGCACAGTAACAGCAGCCAGCCTTGTTCTGAGGGTTACAAGTATTAAATTTTACAAATAAATGCTACTGCTTGTTAGATGCGATCATCAACATAGTGGCATTGGAGGGTGAACAGTGGGACTTGAAGTGTCTGGAGGCTTCATACCTCCAGAGCACACTGTAAATGGGTTTTCTCATTCAGGTAAGAAGGAATCGGTGACATCATGTGACTCCACCTAAGGAAGATGATATTAGTTTAGCCTTCCCTCTTAAAAAATAAAAAGCACAAATCAAAAATTTCTTTCATTATGATTCGCTTAGTTAGGGTTTTATTGCTGTGAAGGGACACCATGACCATGGCAATTCTTATAAAGGAAAACCTAATTGGGGCTGGCTTATATTGTCAGAGGTTCAGTCCATTATCATCATGACAGGGCATCCAGGCAGACACGGTGTTGGGGAAGGAGCTGAGAGTTCTACATCTTGTTCTGAAGGCAGCCCGAGAAGACTGACTCTTCCACCCTGAGCATAGCTTGAGCAAAGGAAATTTAAAGCCCACCCCAACAGTAACGCACTTCCTACAACAAGGCCACACCTATTCCAGTAAGGCCACACCTCCTAATAGTGCCACTTCCTGTCGGCCAAGCAGTCAGACACACAAGTCTGTGGCGGGCATTCCTATTCAAACCACCACAATGATCATTATTTTGAAGTCATTTCTAAAAGCCATAGGTGCCACACAGGCCATTCGGAGGGCTGGTGCTCATGCCCAGTTAAAGAGCTCTCTGAGACCCTCTCCTGAACAGTACTTGAAAAGAAAATTCTTCCACCAATTCTGGTCTCAAATGAAAAGCTTTCCTGAGGTGTAAAGAGAGGGTCACTTGGAGCCATTTTCTTTGCTTTTGTAGTGCCGAAGATGGAGTCTGAGGCCTTGCAAATGCGAGGCACGCAGTCTTCCAGTGAGCTATGAGCTCGACCTCCTCCACCAGTTTTGCTTAAGGTATTCCCACCAAGAAAGAAAAGAATTGTTTTCATTCTTTTCCTGAAAATGTGCATTGGTTAGATGGGCCCAAAGGGAATTACCAGGAACAGTATTACTTTTACTTAAGGAAAGCAGATTGCACTGGTATCCCTAAGGTTCTGAATTTCTTTTAGTTGTCTGCAATTCTACCGCTGGCTCCGCTCCCAAACCCTGCGTATGATATGGAGCTGTGTACCTGGGCACAGAAAGGCACCATCTAGCACCACAGCTTCCATAGATAGGGGATGTGTGCTTCTTCATTCTCAAGCATGCTCTGGGCTGTGTCTTCGCTGCTGTGTCTGGCCACACTTGTGGGAGTATGATGGATTTTTTTACATTTCAATAGGGTTTTGAACATTGACTTTGTTTGGGCATTATATCGAATACACATTGGCTATCCAATATTTATTCATCACACAACTTCTCCAGCACTACATCTGCCTGTATGCTGCCAGGCTTCCTAACAATGATAGTGGACTAAACCTCCAAAACTGTAAGCCCGCTGCAATTAAAGGTTTTCTTTATAACAGTTGCCATGGTCATGGTATCTCTTCATAGCAATAAAACCCAAACTGAGAGCAGGTAATAATACCGACCATTTTGTGTGTGGAGCTCACAGTATGCTTGACGTTCTTTAGGTTCCATATATGTTCACTTAGTTTTTATCTTTCTGAAGTCACCATGCACTGTACAGATGGCCGTACCACTGTATGGACGGAGAAACGGAGGTCCAAAGGCTTATAGCGACTTGCCTCAAGCTGCACTGCTTGTAAACGCACATGGAGGGACTCACATTCTGTGACCTGGCTTTGGAATCCCAGGAACTTCGGCCATGTCACCATCTCATGAGTGACGAGACTGCGACTGGGACATCGCCTCCAGGAACACAGTGATGGCGAACAGTCCTTGTAGGTCCTGCACGTGGAGGTGATCATGCCTTTAGGGAGCACTCCGTTGTCCTGGACTGGGGGGCTGCCTTAGTTGCCTGGCTCCTTTCTGCTTGGGACTTGTCCTGTCTTCTGAGGTCGCTGTCGTTCTCTTCCTCCCCACCCCCTAGGGAACTCCTTAAGTGTGCTGTCTGAGTTTGATGCAGTCTACAAAGGTCTTCGGTAATACATACAGTAAACCAGGAACTTACTAGTTTTGGGGGTTGTTGAGTTACCTGAACAGGGGCCTTAGGAGGTCTGCTCCCTGTGTTAAGGCATTTAAGTAATTACAAAAAAAGTACATGCAGTTGGTAGAGAAGAGTAATGGAGATATGGAAGAAATTGGAGCAGGGGGAGTCAGGGCTTGATTTAATCAAAACACGTCACCAAACAATAAATTTAAAAATAGTAGGCTTATAACAGTAAGTAGTTATAAAGGTCAGAGATGGAGGGCTTCCTTGATCAGGGTTATAACAAGGTGTAGTAGATGCTGCACAGTACAGTGCTGTGGTGCTAGTCTCTACTGTGTTAGTATTTATCACGGGAAGAGCCTGGAAAAGAGGAAGTTGGTACACAGCCCTCAGGAGGGAGCTGAATTTTACTCAGGAGACCCAGTCAGTTCTCAGAGAGAACTTTGTTGTGGAATGGAGCGAAACTGTCTCCCACCCCTCTTCCTGCCTTATTTATTTATTTATTTATTTATTTATTTATTATTCATTACATGTAAGTACACTGTAGCTGTCTTCAGACACACCAGAAGAGGGTATTGGATCCCATTACAGATGGTTGTGAGCCACCATGTAGTTGCTGGGATTTGAACTCAGGACCTTTGGGAGAGCAGTCCGTGCTCTTAACCACTGAGCCACCTCTCCAGCCCTCTTTCTGCCTTGTGATGTCATCTCTTCTGCATGTACAAATTTGATTTCTGCTCTTCTGCCATGCTATTTCCCAGACGAAGGCATTCACCAGAAGGGTAGTTGATGAAACTGTTCAGCCTTGGACTTCAGGTCTCTCAAACTCTGTGCCAAATAATTCCATCTTAGAGCAAAAAAGTAAATACACAACTAGTTGATCACTCATGCTACGCCTAAGTCACCATGGAACTTATGTTCAGGTGCAGGTGACAGAAGAACGCACAGCAACATAGCCAAAAAGGAAGTCAGCTCACATGACTGAAAAGCCACCTTCCCAACCCCCCAGCTGGGTCATCCAGTCTCAGGCTTTACCTGATCTGAGGAGCGAGCATGTTCAGCCACTGACCCCTCTCCACTCACTGTTGCCTTTATTCTGAGGGAGCTGTCGTTTAAGGTGCCATGCCTACTTTCTCCCAAGTAAGTGGCCTGGTAGATGAGCTGCCTGAATGGGCTGTCTGAAGACTGTCTAGAACGGGTGTTGAGAGAGTCCACCCCTGTTAAAATTGCACATAGCAAGGGAAGGTCCCACATGCTTTGGCAGAAGATGGTGGGCAGGACTGAGTAGGGGAGGCTCATCTCCATCTACAGAAGACAGCAGCCTGGTCTCTGCTCTAATGAAGCAGTCGGGTGGGTTACAAGACTGACAGTACACAAGTCAGCATGCCATAAATGAATAATCCAGTTGAGGTAAGGCCTATGTAGAATACATAGCTGGCTTCAGAAATAATTTTGCTGGGTGATATCTGTCACTCGGTCATGTACAAACTGGGTGTGTTTGTCTCCAAAGGTCAATATGATAAAGACTGTACACTGGGTGGTGTGCTTAGAGGGTGGGCAAGCCTTGGCAGGCTCTTGGGAGTGTGACCTTGAATGGGATTGTAGGTGAGGCTTCATCACTTCACTTTGGGTTCCTCTCCAAGAGATGAGCATGTTCCCCCATCCCCATGCCACCAGCACCTCCATCAGAGACCTACAGTGGGTCTGCCTGACCATAAGCAAACTTGTCTTTTTTTTTTTTATGTTGACTGAGGTGCTTTTCATGGAGATGCTGACCTGCACAAGCGACCTTAGTGATTAGAACCTGGCACATCAGCTGTGAACAGACAGAGAGTCAGGGGCAATAATGCCTCTTGTACGTAAGTGTACCTGGAGCCGGGGAGCCTGTCCACTAAACCCCTTGTCTCAGCAGTTAGCCATGGTTCAATTTCATTTGGAAGTATAAAAAAAGTGAACGTATTTGAACACATTCATCACAATCTCGGTGGCTTTCAGATGCTTTGAGAAACCGTTGAGAAGGAAGAGCTTAATAACTCGAGCCTCCTTAATGATACTGTCTGCAAAGTGTGGCAATAAGAAAGGAAAGTCACAAGAAAAGAATGAGAAATAGCTAAGTGGTAATGGGGGAGTTGTCAGCCGGTGAGGCGAGGCCGCGGCAAAAGCTTTAAGAAATATGCGCGTCAGATAAATTGAGACTCATAAAAAGGGAACCGGGGCAGCCGGCCTGCCTGCTCGCCTTTCTTTCTCAGAGTGGAGCACTGGCAGAGAAATAAAAAGAGCTCATTTGGTTACTTGGGTGGCTTTGGTGCCCGGTTAATGATTTCCAAGGATGGAATTGGGGTTGAGAAGGAGACAGAGCCCTGGGTCGGGTTTGAGGCTGTGTTAACCTGCAGATTTATGAGTCTATTAGAGCAGTTGCAACTCTTGGAACTATGAAGAGCCCTCCTTTTGCTGAGGATATGTTTTGGTAGCGAACGTGATGCTCATGGGATTTGAGTGCATCCGAGTGGGATTTTGGACAGGAGTTAGGGGGTGTCGGGAGGTGTCTACTTAAGGTCTGTACTTAAAATGCAGCAACGCAGGAAACCAACCGGGTGCTGCTGGGCCCCGGCACTAGGTTGCTGACTGCGAATGCCAGGTTTTGGACAGTAGGGTCTTACTGGTGGGAGGGTGGAGGTGGTATGGTGTGTTTTCTAACTCAGCACACATCCCTGCTTCTGCACTGTCCTTCTGCAGTAGCCAGTAACCCTGGGCAACGCCAAGGAAGGGCTTGTCTCCCTTCCTTGGCGTTGCCCAGGGTTACAGTGATAGTGGTCCTATCATTTTCTGATGTTGCTCGGTAGAGGGCGCTGTGGTTATCAGGCTACTATGAGCTCTGGACACCTGCGGGGAGATCCAGGTGTCCTTCATTCCCATCAAGGGTCCGGGTAGGCCTGGAGGCTGTTTGCTTTGGGGCATTACTATAGCTGCGGCATCTGCAGTGTGGGAAGGAGGACAAGAGCAGCGGGGTTGTGTCTCACGTATGGTAACAGCATATAACGTGGTCATAGCCTCCATGAGCCTCTGGTGGTGCTCCATATAGTATGACCTTTGTGCTCTCTGTCTGTGGATTCTGTATTCATGGATTCATCAACTGAGGATAGAATGCCATACATACATACGTACGTATGTATGTACATACATACATACATACATATAATTAGATGCTATGTGCCATCTAGAGATGACTTAAAGTACCCAATATGGAATGTTTTCATAGGTTATATGCAAATTCAGGTTATCTGGATGGATCCTGGAATCACCTCCCTTAGATACACACGGGTCACTGAACTTAAGCTTCCAGTGTCTGGGAGATTAAGTGATGAGTGGGAGACAGTGATGAGTCTGTCTATATTTGAAAAACTTCAAAACTGGGTGCCATTTCTTCTCTAGATTCTAATTGCTGTCTCCTCTCCACATCACCCCCTCCGCCATTGCTTCACCGAGGGTGGCTAGCCTTCCCTCTCAGTCTGTATCTAGAGCCCTGGTCCTGGCTCGTCTAGAATTCAGCCAGCTGGGAACCATCTACGCACTTCTGAGTTGAGTCTACGTAGGAAGGGACTGGTTGTGCTAATCCACACCGTGCTCACACAGTCCTCTTGTTTCCTGCACGGGAGGCTCTGGGGAGAGTCGACTGACAGTCAGACTGTTCCTCTCGCCTACCCCTGGCATTCATTTACTGCGAGACCTTGATAGGTAACTCAGTCTCTTTATGCTTCGTTCTTTACCCTGCAAAATGAGGGGTGTGGATAAAAGTATCTGCCTCAAAAGACCAGTGCGAAGCCTTAGCAAACTAATGCAGGCTACCTTTCAGAACAGTGGCTGGCATGATGCCAGGGTCTCATATATACCAGTTCAGGGACTGTACTTACTCCATGCTTCTTACTGAGAGCCCACGTCCAGACACATTTCTAGACATGGGGATAGAGTGGAAGAAAACGAAAACCCAGAAAGTTGTTGTTCTATTAGGTCTTAGATTTGTGCAGATAGGATAATTTTAATATAAACTACCACTGTTGAAACCATCCATTTAATGTAAATTACATGATGTACGGTAGTAGTATCGTCTAGGTTTTTATTGCTCCTTCTTTCTCTTTCCCTCTCCGTCTTCCCTTCCCCTTCCCCCTCCTCGCCCCCCTCTCTTTTGTGACGGTATCATATAGCTCAGACTGACCCTATACTCTCTGAAAATGACTTTGAACTTCTAATCCTCTTGCTTCTACACCCCAGGGGCTGGGATCTGTGGCTTATGCCATCCAGTCCGGGTTATGTGGTGCCGAGGGTGGAGCCGCTCACCTGTGTGTGCTTGTCAAGCACTCTGTCACGTGGGCTACACACTCGCCCTTTGTTCAGACTTTTAAATTGTTCCTAGAACAGTGTAAATGGGTGGAACTTGATTTTCTAACATGCTTTGTTTTATTTGGTTTTTGTTTATTTAGTGTGTGTGTGTGTGTGTGTGTGTGTACCGAGGAAAGAGGTCATTGAGTCCCCCTGGAACTGGAGTTTGAGACCATTGTAAACTGATGGGAATCCACCTTTGATCCTCTGTAGGAGCAGAAAGCACTCATGACTGCTGAGCCATCTCACTAGCCCTTAACTTGAATGTTTTAATAAACAATCTTACTTACTGTGGACTTTCATTCACTATTAATGATTAACAAGACTCACATAATCTTTCCAATGACAGTTTTATATCAAGATGTTAGACAGTCACATGGTATTCTGTAAATTGGCATACTTTCTATGTTTTAGTTGAAAGTAGTAATTAGCAGGAATGAGACGGCTAGTGTGTAAAGGTACTTGTCAAACCCACTGGCCTGAGTTAATCCTCCAGCCTATGAGTTGGAAGAGGGAATCAACTGTAGTTTGTGCTCTGTCTTCCATATGTGTACACCATGGTGCTTTCCTGCGCATACATGTAAAAAAAAGGGACCATCAATTTCTTTTGCATCAGAAAAAAGTAGTCATGTCCCTTTGGTATTCATATCTTTCAGTTTAGTTCTTTCATCTTCTGGTAAAAGTTCAATCATTTAAGCTCACAGTCCACCTTCTTGCTTTGATGGGTCTAACTTCAGTCCCTTTTCCAAGATAGAATCTCAGTGCAAGACCCTGTTAGTGCAAGAACCTTGTGAGGGAGTCATAGAAAGTTATACTGTGGGCCTTGTCACTACAGTTCACTACATCCACTCAGATGACCCGAAGCTGGTAGAATCATGGTCTTCGTTTTGGCATGAGAGGCCTCATGGCCATTTCTCTGCCCTGATCAGATCAAACGACCTGGCCATTTTGGACCCAATGGGTTTCATCATCTTCCATTAATGACTTTTAGGTGAGGCCATTCACCTTCAGGTGTAACTCTGAGGTCATCTTGCCTCTTGACCTGATGGCTCCTTAGGAGGCTGGACCTTTGGGAAACCCCTGAGCTGGAGAAAGGTGAGGTCATTTACCACTCCTTCCTTCCCTCAACCCCATAACCAACCATTATCAGAAGAAACAAGGTGCCCCCCATTTATTGGGTCACTCAACTTTATCTTTGCTTTTCACTTGCATTCTCTCCTCTCCGTCAAACAGCCATCCCACACCAGGTTAGTTTAGTCTGTTGAAAGAGTTCTTGTATATTGATATTCCCTTTCTTCTTGGGATCCACATATGCGTGACTTCAGACCACCCCCTCTCCTGAATGATATCAAACTCCAGTTTCTTAAGTCCATTTTATAACTGTGTAGTATACACATATCAACCATCTATATCCCCGTGCATATGTTGTCTTAGATGACTTTCAGGGCTCAGTAAGATATATGTGCTGTATACACAGGTGTTATGCCATATAGTTGAGAAAAATCATGAAGAGAAAAAAGTCTAGATTTGTTACAGAGTAGATTCCCCTGATGGTGTCTTTTGATGTTGCAGAGCCTGTATGTGTATAGAGGGCCAACTGTGCATATATGTGGGTGACATACACATGTGTCACCTACAGGGAAGAACTTCTGGTCACTCTTTTTTCTCGTGGTAACATGATTTGACCATGTTGCTTCTTGGTGACTAACTTTTTATGCAAAATTAATTCGCATGAACTTTTTTAGGGGAAAAAGTTCCAACTCCACAGAACTTTCTCTTCTGTATGTATGTAGTGTTTATAGACATAGAGGCTGGCTTTCTGAGATGGCTGGTGTCCTAGTCAGTGGTCTGTTGCTGCCAAGAGACACCATGACTACAGCTACTTTAATAAAGGAAAATATTTAACTGGGGCTGGCTTACAGTTCAGAGGTTTAGTCCATTGTTGTCATGGTGGGAAGCATGGTGGCGTGCAGGCAGACATGGTGCTGGAGAATAACTGAGAGTTCTGCATCCAGATCCACGGGTGGCAGGAAGAGAGAAACACTGGAGCATTTGGGACGTCAGAGCCCACCCCAGGGACACACTTCCTCCAACAAGGCCACACCTCTGAGTAGTTCTACTCCCTGGTGACCTAGCATATGTCTGTATCTTGCTGAGTTTTGATTCCGTTCTTACTGAAGGTGGCCCTGGGTGGTCTCAGCTTAGTCCTTCAGTTTCAGTGAGTCAGCCTCTTGCTTTCTAATTCTTACAGAGCATCCTTAGATCCACCTGTCTCTGTTTTTGTCCTCCTCTGTAGGCTCTTATGCCATGAAGGGCTTGTGCTAATGTCTTGTTCCCATCATGTATGTAATTGCAAGTTGTCATGGTCTGTTTGGATGGCCCAGCTATCTGAAGCTGGGTTATCTAGAAGGATCTTACTTTTATTTATTTACCGTTCTGAGAGCTAGAAGGTACAAGGTCAAGTAGAGGTGCCCGCTGATGGCACTGAGGTCAAGAAGAAAATGCTGAGTGGACACAGCAACAGTCTTGAGGAGCCCTGTGTGCTGTGTAAGTGCAGACCCCCCTCTTCCATCAGGCGGGACCCTGATCCCAAACGTTTTATCATTTTTTTCTTCCATTTGTTGCTTATCTGTTAATTTCGCAGTATTTTTATCTGTTCTGTGATGTAAAAGGAGTCTCAATGTGTTTCCTTTTCAGTTCATCTTGTCTTTCCTACTTTGCTGAATTCTTTTCCTCATTCATTTTCTGCTGCTGTTATCTTTCAATTTCTACTATTCCCCTGTCCTGGTTAGTTTTTGGCCAACTTGACCCAAGCTAAAGTTATTTGGGAAGAAGAATCTCGACTGAGGAAATGGCTCCATCGGATTGGCCTGTAAGCAAATCTGTGAAACAAGGTCCAGCTCTCTGCGGGCACTGATGCCAGTATTTAAGTGGTTCTTGGTGATCTAAGAAGGAAGGCTGAGGAAATCACAGGGACCAAGCCCTCCTTCAGTTTCTGCCTCCAATCCCTGCCTTGAGTTCCTTCCTACCCTGACTCCCCTCAGTGATATACTGCAACTGTAAACCAACAAAACCTTCCTTCTCAAATTGCTTTTGGTTGCACTGTTTATCAGAAAAATAGAAACCAAAATAGGACACCTCCTACCTTAAGATCTTTCTTGCCCCTCTGCAGGAATGGCTCATTTCTAGTTTCTGGATTCTATAGATAACTCCAAATTAAGCACACATGTATAAAGATTTGGTGCTAGGACCCATACTTGAGTGGGAAAAACACACATTTGTCTTTCTGAGTCTGGGTTACTTCATGTATTTTCCAACCATCCATCTGCCTGCAAATTCTATCATTTCATTTTCCTTTACAGCTGAATAAAATTCCACTGTGTATAGTTACTGAATGTTCATTATCTATTATAATTGATCTTAAAAAAAAAAAACCCTTGTCCTCATAGTGCTGTAATGCTAGTTTTGTTTGTTTGTTTGTTTTTAGACTGACCTACAGCATGTACTCACCAGTCCTTCTGGATTCTCACATTATTCTCACATTCTCTGCCCAGGGGGATAGTGTCTTTCTGTCTTTCTTTTTTCTGAATTATATCCTTTATTAATCAGCTCCCTCGAGCTACTTTTCTGAGGATGACTTCATTGCACCCATCTCCTTCAAAGATTGTCTTAGTAAGTGTAGTTGTTTTGCCCTTGGCGCACTGAGTCTATTAATCTAATTTTCCATGGCTTCTGTTACTGCAACTGAGAAGTTACCCTGTTTGATCTTTATTAGAAATCTGCCCGTTCTCCCTGGTTGACAAAGGGAATATTAAGTATCTTTGTACAGCATTAGCATATGTCTGATGATCCTCAACCACTCAGTTTTAAGCACTGCCTCTATCCACCCTCCCTTCTCTTCTTGCCTCCCTTCTATGATTAGAATATACAGTTGTCATAGTGTCTGTTTTGTCCTCCATGTCTCCGAACATCCTGAGATTCTGTCCACTTCCTTAACCTTACATTTACGTAACACTACATTTATGTGAGTGACCCACGAATAGATCTTGTTACTCTTTCAATGCATGTTTTCCTGTGAGCACCTTACAATCATCCCCCTTGCTGTTTACCATCTACCAAGCTATCAAGCCACACTTCTTTTTCCTCCTCAATGCCTCCATGCAGTCTTCGCTAATCTCCCTTTTATTGTATTTTTCCTTTATGAGTTAACATGGTGTAGAGCAAAAAACCCTGAACTTGGAGGTCTGAAGACCCAAGTCCAAGTCTGGACTCTACCTCTGCATTTCCATGTCTTTGGAAAAATCTTGAACCTTTGTATTCTCTGTTACAATCTGTTGATATTAAGATGTTACTGAAGACTAGATGAGATGGGTGTCACAGTGCGCCTAGCTAGTGAGTTTCTCATGGCCCTTAGTACAGTCTTTGGCTGTTATGCCTCAAAATGGAACTGTTTATAAGCAATTCATGAGAGAACTGGATACCAATGTCATGACTTAGAAATACAGTATCAATGTGTAGTTCCTAGGGTAGGAAACCCCTAACTTATGCACCGCCTTGGTTTAGAATCACTTCTATTTGTAACAGAATACCTGAACATGAAGCAGTTTAGGAGATAAAGGATTTATTTGGCTCATAGTTCAAGGTTACAGTCATCACTGTGGGGTAAATCAGGGCCAGGACCTTGAAGCTACTGGTCATATTATTACTACAGTCCAGAGCAGAAAAAGTAAAAGTTTACATGCTTAGTGCTCAGCTAGCTTTCTTTACTTTTATACAGCTCAGGACCCCAAAACAGAATGGTGCTGCCCACTTTTCTGGAGTGTCTTCCCACAATAAAGTTAAAGCAGTCAAGACAGTTCTGTACTGATATGAATACAGACAAGCCTGATCTAGATAGTCTCTTGAGATTTTACGTTATGTCAAGTTGACAATTAAAACTATCACTACTCCAGAGTCTGACCAATATCAATGCGGCTGCTCACAGCCAACCATTTAACTGAGCATAGAGATCCCAATGGAGGAGTTAGGGGAAGGACTGAAGGAGCTGAAGGGGTTTGCAATTCCATAGGAAGAACAATATCAGCCAACAAGATCCCCCCAGAGCTCCCAGGGACTAAACCACCAACCAAAGAGTACACATGGCGGGAACCATGGCTCAGCTGCATATGTAGCAGAGGGCAGCTTTTTCTGGCATTGATGAAAGAGGATGCCCCTGGTCCTGTGGGAGAATGCTAGGGAGGTGAGGCAGGAGTGGGTAGGTGGGTAAGGGAGCACTCTCATAGACGCAGTGAGGAGGGGGAGTGGGATAGGGAGTCTGTGGAGGGGAAACTGGGAAGGGGGATAACGTTTGAATAGCAACCCATTTGATGTTTAAAAATGTGGGAGTATAAATCAGACTCCACATATATGTAAGGTCAGTCTGAAATCTGAAAGTATGGTCCAGTATAGCAAGAGGTAGGACCACGTAAAACATGCCATTTTCTTTTTTTTAAAAAAATGTGTACTTGGTCTTTTGTCTGTATCTGTTTTATTCTACTAGAGTAAATGTGTCCTTGATGTAAATGCAAAGCATTTATTAATTCATAGATGTAGACTTTAAAATATAACTCAATAATAAAGTAATTAACCTCTAAAAAAGAAAAGTAAATAAAATAACCAATAAAAAAAGAAAAACTATCACAACTGATTTTCTGTGCTTCTGATATCTTTCTCTGGTCCATCTCTGATGGGACAATGTACTTTCTTTAGCTGTTCTGTTGCTGTGAGGTCATCCTTCTCCTCCTCTATCTTCTGGACATACACTTACTTTGCCTGGTTGGGGAGAGCTAGGCAGCCGGGTTGCCATTTGTTCTTAGTAAGGACATGACCAGTAGCCCTCAAGCATGTTGACTGTCTTTTAAAGCAGAATTTGGTAGTGTGGGTGCATTGCCCCCTGCCTCAGGAATAAGGAACTTAAAGAGTGTATTTCTTGTTAAATAGTCCAGTAGGTGTGCAGAAGGGCATTTGCTACAATTCACTGCCCTTCTAAAACAGCAGAAGGTGATAAGACTCAGCAAACCCATAACTATTAATAGGATCAAAACCAACTAACCAACCAACCAATCAACCAACGAAAAACAGTTGGAACTTTTTATTGGATTTGAAAACTACTGTAGATCTGGGTTTAGTCATGTAAATATCAAAGGGCACTGGAGAAGTTAAGATTTTGGCAGAAGATCCCTTGGTGGGGGAAGTATTGAAGAATGAATATACTTTGTATGGTTCCCTCTCTCCTCCCCACCTCCCTGCTCTTCAGAGTTTGACTTACCAAATACTTGCCGTCTCCCAGTCATGTGGATGAAGGCAAGTTCATGAAAGCATTTCTAGGGTTGGCTGCCACTGCATATGTAATTCCAAAGACAGACCTGACTTCTGTACTCTGGTGGTACCACATGGCATAGGCCAAAGTACCTTAGAAGGTTCTAGTCCTTGTGTGAGATGGAGTTTTATTATTCTACCCACTAAGAAAACTTGTGCTCAGTGTACATAGATACTCAGGGGAATCTTTGATCATACACAGGGACCACTTGTGCCTCAGAACAGCTATGAAGAAAATTATAAACATACTCCATGCATTATGATATGCATTATTTTAGCTTTGTTGCTGACAATTTTGCATTTCAGTGTCATCAGGTTGGATCCTCCTGCTGTAGGAGAAAACACCATTCAGGTTTCATCTACTGTGCTAGGTCATTGTGGCGTGGTCCTCCATCATTCTGGCTAGTCATTAACTCTAGTCTTTAAGGCTTTCAAGTATTTGTAATCAATAGATGCTATAATTCCAGTTCATTAGTAATTCCTTGCTTACCCGATTAATCCAAATTAGTGTGGTTTAATTTGGATAAAGGCGTGCTCCACTCTGGTCCTTGTAGAAATGCTGTTCCCAGGCTCATCGCTGATTGTTCTGGGTCAGTATACTTTTGCAGCAGCAGTCAGAGACCAGCTAATTCCCCAAAGCCCCTTTCCTCCTTCCCATACCCCAGAAAATATAGTTGGTCTGTGAAGTGACCCAGAGAGAACGGGGTAGTCAAAGGTTTGGCCGTCAAGTAGAAGACGCAGAACCTACCAAGACTTTTTAAAGTTTTCTTCTCATTTTCTTCTTTTGAATTAGGAATTATTAGCCGAGAGAATGCAGAAGACCTTCTGGAGAATATGACCGAGGGAGCATTTCTGGTCCGGGTCAGTGAGAAGATCTGGGGTTATACCCTGTCCTACCGCCTGCAGAGAGGCTTCAAACACTTCCTTGTGGATGCCTCTGGCGACTTCTACAGCTTTCTGGGAGTGGACCCTAATCGCCATGCCACCCTGACAGATCTCATTGATTTCCACAAGGTAACCCTCTTTGTAGGGTTAGTTGGGCATGGAATTGGCAGAAGCTTCCGTTCAAGAAAACCTGGAGCAAGTGCAGCAGGCAGAGCTGCAAGCCAAGGCTGTAGAGCATCAGAACTATGGCGTACTGGGGTAGAAGGGACACCGGCTGTGCAGGGCAGCTCTGGGGCTCATGGTTGTCCCATCTTGCGCCTTAACAGGCACTGTGCACCTGTAATCCCACTCCCAGGCTTCTCTTCTCCAAGCATCTGAGAGCTGTCTGTTGTTGGCACAAGGAGATGACAGCAGGTTCTCTGTCAAAGTCCACTTAGTCTCAGGAACACCCACTGAACTCCTCCTATCCAGAGCAGCTTTAAAGCTACCTGGAGTATGGGAAAGCAGCCGTATGGCTATAGCAACTTATCTCTAGAGTATAGCACTACTCTTCTTGGATGAACTTGTTCTTTATCCTTGGGACATGTGTGTCCTTGGATATGTCATTTAATCCTGAGCCTCAGCAGCCCTTGCATTTGCTGCCATTACAATAGAGCACATCATATTGGAAAATTTATAAGGAACAGAAACCCATTTTTTATTCCTTTGGAGTCCGAGAGGGTCAAGGTTTAGGGACCGTCACTCAAGGATGGTTATCTTACTACACTGTCTCCTGGAAAAATATGGAAGAGCAAAGCAGGGTGAGAGAACAAGAGAGACCTGAGCTCAGATCCCCAACACCCACATAGAAGCCAGTCATGGCAACATAAATGTGTACTGCAGTCCTGGGATTGGGGCTGTGATGGTAGAGACATGCAGATCCTGAGGGCTCATTGACCAGTCAGTGTAGCAAAAATGGCAAGCTCCAGGTTCAGAGGAGAGGTTCTGTCTCAAAAAATGAAGCAGGAAAGTGACATCTGTCTTCCAACCTTGCCTACAGCACAGGTAAGCTTGCTTCTGTATGTGAATATGCATGCACCTCTCTCCCTCCCGTTTCTCTCTCTCTCTCTCTCTCTCTCTCTCTCTCTCTCTCTCTCTCTCTCACACACACACACACACACACACACACACACGGGTCAAAGTCACTTTATAAGAAGAAGCCTATTGTTGAGACAATGGCTTCAATGGCTTGTGGAGGCAGAGCCCTTATGACCTGCTTATCTCTTCTGGGTCCTATGTCTGGAACACATGCATTTGGGGAACACATTCAAGCCCTAGCATTGAACAGATGAATACACAAAGTGCTTATCTGAGGTCTTGTGGACTTGAAACAATATTGTATTCATAATTGCACCCTGTGATCCGATGCCCAGGACTCTGCCATTTATTCCATCACTGACTCACATGCTGTCTTGCAAATGTCTCACATATGTCATTGTGAGAAGCAGCTTTTCTTTCAATACAGTTGTCATAACTGCAAGAGTAGTTGTACTCAGCAACAAGAAGGGAAGGTCTGAGGGATTCTGGGATAAAGTTACGGCAACTCCAGCTCCAATATCTAATTGAGCCTCACAGGTGTAGAAGGCCTCACAGAATTGCTTGCACTAGGATCTTGCTGTAACAGGGTCTCTTGGATTATATATTGCTTTCTTTATTTTATCCATCCACAGAGGGCCCCAGGCCTTGAGAGATACCTTCTCACCTGGCCTTGTGAACGGAGCACGTAGAAAATCACCCATCTAGCTAAGCATGTTGGGAAACATCTGTAATCCCAGCACTTGAATACTGAGGCAGGAGATTTACCAGCTCTAGGGCAGCTTGGTTTACATGGCTATAAACAACAACAACAACAACAACAACAACAACAACAACAATGAAACCTTCAACCAACTTAAATAACAACAGCAGCCTTAGCAGCAACAATACCACTCCTCCCCCCCCCCAAAAAAAGCAGAGATAGAGAAAAAGAGAGGAAAGAGGACAGAAGAGAAAATTGTTCATTCACAGCTGCCTGGGCTCAGAGTACGGCTGTGGATCTAGACTAGGTGAGGATGGACTCGTATTTGTTTTGGGAAGGGCCTTCGGACAGCCAGAGGAAGGAGGAAGAAGAAAGCAGGAAGGGAGGGAGAGTGTGGACTCTGGCAGCATTGTTCTGGGTCAGCCATACATGCTGTCATAACCATGGTGACCCCTGTGTTATGGAATCACATTAACCTTGTTCACAGACCAGGAAATCAAGACCAGGAAGCCCAAGGCACTTGGCCAAGTTCCAATGGCTGGGGCGGGCTGCAGTCAGTAGTTAAGCCCCTGGTCGGCTTCCTCTGAAGCTTGTACCTGCTACTGAGCCCCAGTGCTTGTTTTTCTTGTTCAAAATAAGCTACCCCAGCAGCTGTGGCTCCTTGTCTCCACCAGTATTTCAATCAGAGGGTCAGTGCCCCGTTCTTAGGGCAGGTTCTACACGGGAAGGCCACGCCAAATGCCTCTGCAGGGCTTTATTCATTCCAAATTTAAAATTTGGGGATCAACAATTTCACTTCAAGCCCTACACAGGGATATCATCTATGACCACATGGAGGTCTGGTGGTCAGTTTTGAGAAATTAAATTTCAATTACACCATTAATTCATGGCTATATTAGTCCTTTCAGCTTCACTGATTTTAAACCCCTGAGTACAGCTTCCACTTTGAGGTAGTAGTGTACCATGTGTTATTGGCTAGGCGGGAATACCAAAATTTATGCTCATAAGAAAATACATAGCTTTGTGATTTTTACATCATGTAACTCAACAATTTAACTTCCAAGCTGTACTTAATTAAACTGAAGACGGTAGTATTTAAAGGCATGATCCCTGATACCAGAATGTCAGGTTTAAATCCCAATGTCATTATTATACGTGGCTTTGGGACACTACTTAGGCTTTTGTGACTCAGTTTTCTTTTCAGTTGGGTGGGTCGGTGACATCCCTGTGAGGTTTCAAGAAGGCATCCCTGTATACAAGGCCTGTGACCAAGGTTAATGTGCTTCCATAACACAGGGGTCACCATGGTTATGACAGCATGTATGGCTGACCCAGAACAATGCTACCAGACTCCACACTCTCCCTTCCTTCCTGCTTTCCTCTTCCTCCTCGATAGAGTGCATTTCAAAATCAGCAGTAGGTACTATCTGTTAAAAACGTGGTTAGCGGGGGTTGGGGCCAAACATCAGTTATTAGAGTGCTTGCTTAGCACAAAGGCCTGGGTTTGAACCCCAGCACGACATACTGGTTATATAGGTGGAGAAGTAAGTCTGTAATCTCAGTACGCAAGAAGGGGGAGGAGTGGGGGTCAAATGTTCAAGGATATCTTAGTGAGTTTAAGGCCAGCCTGCAATGCGAAAGGATATGTCTCAAAAATATGCCTGGCAGATATTTCCACGCTAGTATATGTACCAGGATTCCCTGGGATGGGTGTAAGGATCAGATTAATTACTCATGCTCCTCTGTGTTCCTCCTTCTTCCACCTTCTGTTTCATGATCGTGGGCAGTTCTTCAGAGACTTCTATACTATGTATACATTACTTTGTCGCTATGCATACATATGTAGCGTTTTCCAGGATCGATTCTTCAAACTGAAATTGCTGGAAAGGAAAGTAGGCGCATTTTAATTGCAGAAGACCTGCCAGATTGCCTTCCAGAAACATGGAAGCAGTTCATGTTCCTGCCAGAACTGTTTGAGGGCTGTTCCTCCTCAGATGGGCGGATGTGATAGCTCACTCTGATCTAGCTTGCGTTTTCCTTGTGACCCCTGCTGCTGAGGTCTTTTTCATATAGTTAATGGCTACTTCCAGTTAGTCACCTGTAAATTGTCTCTTTTTATTCACGGTCCATTTTCTATTTTTAGGTATTTTTTTCTTGATGTTACAATTTCTGTATCTACCAAATTGCTCTTTAGTTATGTCTATTCTGCTGAAAATATTTTTAATTTAAACAGTCATATTTTTCAGTTGCATGCTCATTTTTTCTTATAACAGCACACTCTTGTTTCATGGATGACTTATCCTGTTGAAAAAGATAATGTAGATCTCTTGAAGCTTTTTGTTTCCTTTATAAGTTTGGTATTTTCTTAGAAATCTGCTGGACTACTGAGTTTTGAATCTTTCTGTTATAGTTGAGGTAGTCTTTAAATACCTCAATAATGAGACAGACTTCCAATGTTCAATCTCAAATTTATTCATGTGTAGAAAATTTATGTTTCCAAAATCCAGTGTCTTCTGCTGTAGTCTTGGGGTCAAGAAATAGTAGCTTTCTGAGGGAATGTCCATGCTTTCTATCTCCTTAGTTTCACCAGCAACAGGGGTAAGCCTTTATTTGGAGTTGTGTCCCTAATGTGTCCCCAGCTTCTGTTTCTTTTTAGACAATCTGGTTTTTACATTTTACTTGGTGGCCTTCTTTCCTATTTTCTCGTGCAGATGCATTTCTTTTTAAATGGAGGTTCCCCTTTTATTTCTAGAAAGTTGAGTGAGGGGAGGTAGATGCACAGTCCTAGTCTTTCTCTCTCTACCTGTCTCTCCATGAATGTCTGTTTCTCTTCTTGATCTGAACTGGATTTCTTTTCTTCTCTTTTCCCTTTAGGAGGAAATTATCACCGTTTCAGGGGGAGAGTTGCTACAGGAACCCTGCGGACAGAGGGATAGCCCACCAGACTACCACCTGTTGTTTGAATGATTTTTTTCCTCCTCTTTGGACTCCTTCGAGTATCATGATTTTAAACTGACCTTAAGAATGTCCCAACTCAAAGCTTCATGGCATTCGGGAAGATCCACCATTCTTCGGATGAACAATTGTATTAGTAACCCTCCAGAATGTAACCTATGAAATGTGATTGCATTTGTGAGACTGGTCCCATTCCAAAGCTCAAGACAGAAACCACAAATAATGATGCTCCCGGAGACCTGTCTGTCATGGCTGTGCTAAGCTGAACTCCTAGAGTGAATGTATCATGTTTGAATAATACAAAGCAATTCCAGTGCCGAACCTTCCTCTTAATATAGGGCCAGCACTCAATAAGTATTTGTTGAACAAATGCCCTCCTGAAAAACTCCCAACACTGATGGTTTCTATCAAATTATTTTGTCTATCACTTCATAAAGTCACAGAGATAAAAGAAGCAGGCTTGTGATTAACTTACATGGAAGACACACATGTTATATCTTTCCTAGTTTTCATGGACTTGTTACTATCATGGGTATTGTCCAAGGTTGCTATGCTTGACTTTCAGAATGGGAGAATGATGTTGTGCTAGCTGCTTTGTTTAACTACTACCTCTCTCTTCTGTCTCATCTTACATGTAGCTCTGGTTTTGCAAATTGAGGTAATAATGTCATGTGAATGTGCAGAATATCTGGAATGGATTATGAACTCAAGGATGGTGTTTAGAATCTTGATGAGGCAGGTATTTGCTCTCTAGAATGTTCTCTGTGTGCTCTCTACTTAAAGGCTTAGCTGTGTTTTCATTTTAATTCTCCTACCTCCTTAATTTGAACATGATCTTCATATTAATGAGAATAACCTCCCAATAACTCTGTTACTCTCAAGGATAGAGTCTATCTTAGGGTTTTATTGCTGCAAAGAGATACCATGAACACAGCAACTCATAAAGTAAAATATTTAATTGAGGCTGGCTTACGGTTTCAGAGGTTCAGTCAGTTGTCATTATGATGGGAAGCATGGCAGCTTGCAAGCAGACATGGTTCAGGAGAAGGAGATAAGAGTTCTATATCTTGATCTGAAGGCAACTGGAAGAGAGACTGTCTTCTAGGCAGCTAGGAGGAGGATCTGAATGCCTACCCCTAGAGTGAGACACTTCTTTCAACAAGGCCGTGCATTCTAATAGTGGGCCAAGCATATTCAAACCACCACAGTGTCTAATGCGAGCATAATTATGTTCTCTTATGACAAGGAGATAGCAGATGTCAGAGCAAGATTGTAGGTTCTGAAATGTGGAAGGCTCCAGTTCCAGTCTACACTCTTAAACTTTGTGATATTATAATCCTTGCAGCACTGGGTTTGGCATATATAAAAGAACAGATGGACTCTGGAAACACCAGGAAGCCATTTTTTCTGCCTTGAGAGTTGTGTTGTAAGGAGATTAAGGTGTCTTTTTTGCTCCACTCAACCTCTTGGCTCTTCTGTTTCTTACCTCCTTGGCCACTTACGCCACCATCCACCCTCATGGCTATTGTTACAGCCAGCTTTGTGTGAATGACTCTGAATTTGTGCACTGACCATATTCTTCCGCTTCATGTGTACACATGACAATGGTGCTTTGCCACAGATGGTTCTTTGGGGACATTTATTTATTTTTAATCCTTTAAACATTTTTCTTTATTCTTGAGAATTTTATACATCTATACAATGAAAAATGATAATATTTACTGGTCCCCTTCCCCATGCTATTCCCCAGATCTACCCCAGTATACTCTCAACACCATGTATTCATAAAAAAAAATAACTCAAAGGTACAATTAATGCTGCCATATGAGCATGAGTATGGCCTTTCTCTGCACCATTGAAATCTTACTAGGGGCTACAGCTCCAAAGGAGAGTGACTCTGTCTTGCCCAGAAACTATCAACTACCAGTAGCTCTTCAGTAAGGGGGAGGACCAGGAAGCATCTTTTATAGTTAGTTTCTTCTGTTAAGAGTCCTAACAAGACTTACCTGTAGCATCTGGTATGCTCTTAAGTCACTGATAACACCCCTCCTCCTTTACTTGGCCCCTGACTGGTTGTATAAATTAGAGCTCTGTAAGATGACCAGTGTTCTGGACTCGCTTTATTCTTTCCTGTGGTTATTTCTGTACTGACTCTATTTCATATTTCCTGGCTTCATTGAAATTGATTTTGGGGGCAAGGAAACGTTCTTGGTGCATCATATCACAAGGATCCATGTGACACATTGGCCCAAGTTTTCTATACTTGTCAGTGGGCTCCGAATATCTCGACCTGAGTACCCCAGCTGTTCTTCTTCACCCTTGTCTTTTGCTCTTGCTTTTTGAGCCTTAAACTCACTATGTTGAACTTTGATTTTCCTGTCTCCACTTCCTGTGTTCTGGGATTATATGTGAGTACCACTATACTTGGATCTCCTTTTGGTCCCCTCCCACTTTTAGCAAAAAAAAAAAAAAAAAAAAAAAAAAAAAAAAAAAGTTACCATATATGTAATCTCCTGTTGCTACAGTGAATCCTAGGTCAATGGGATGCACATGTTGGTCAAGCATGTCTTCCTTCATCCTCCTGGATGAAAGACGGCTCTTGATGTGGCCTCTTAGAAGACAGTCATGCAAGATCCACCACCACCCCTGTTGCCACTCATTCTCTGTCTTTTCCCTCTCCGGGAAGTTCTTCCGGGACACTATTCTGGAGCTTAGTGGCTGTCTTATTTAGTCTTTAGCACTTGGGAACTCAAGGTAAGTGCCTTCTACACAAATATATATTCTGACATTTTGTAACCTCAGTCAGGGTCTTTTCACGTAGCTCAGACTGTCTTGTAAATCATCAGCTTAGGTTTGGTTCTAAATTCATGATCTTGTGTTAGTTTCCCAAATGCAAGGATGACAGGTGTGTGTCATCCCAACGGGCCCCAATACATTAGATAATAAAAGTTTTATGTATCCATTCCATAGCTTCCCTCCATTAGCCAGTATCACTGCATGAATGCAGTGATGTGATGACGTGGGGATTCTGCTTTCTGAACTCTGTGAACTCTCAAGCCATAGCCAAATTCTGCTCTAATTACATTAATTCTACCAGGGCTTAGAAGACCCATTCTTGTTCTGATTTTTACTCTGTATCAGCCATGTGAATTTGTTCAGGCCACTCAATCTCACTAAGCCTCAGTATAACTGGGAATAGGATTTTTTTTTTTTTAAATATGGTCATCATTAGCTGCTTCTGGCTAGTCAGTTAAGAGACAAATAGGGAATCTGTTCAAATGAAAGACCTTGCTATCCACAGCCACCCAGTGGCAGCTTCCTGCCAACCAGTGCTGTGTCAGGGGATTCCACAAGATTATTTCCCACACACTGGAAGAAAGTTCCAAGCAACAGCTTTGAAAGGAGTCTAGGGTGGGTTTAAAAATCTGACATCCTGGATGGTGGTTCCTGTTGCCTGCTAATTAACATGCGAGAAATAACAGCTGAGTTTTCCATCCCTAACTGATTTATTTCATTTTATTTAGGGCCTGCACTTTCTGTACGTCTCATATATTTTAGGTTTTACCTGCCTTTCAAATAAATTCCTTGTAAGTTGTCCTGCAAATGAAATTACTGTCTGGAAAACTGCAATTTCATCTTGAGAATTTTATTATGCTAATAAATGTCAGAATTCTCAAATAAAGGAATGGCCTCCTTTTCTTCCCCCCTTTGAGCCTTATAAATATAAATATAATGAAAAACAGTCAGTCCGTTCCAAGACTCAGCAGAAGGAAAATTTACAATCTATAACTAGAAAGAGAAGCTGTAAAAAAAAAACAATATGCATCTTAATGGAAGATAAATTTCAGGAAATTAAAGGGCAAATTGGGGTGCAGATTCTTGGAGATTCCTGCATGGCAGGTATTCTTAGGGGCCATTTAAGGGTTCATGAGCTAAAAAAGAGGCGAAGGAGAGAGTAATTCTTTAGAAGGATATGTGGCGATAGCCTGGGGCCTTGAGGACTTTCAGACCGTGGTCACTTAGACCTGTTGCTTTACGCCAGGGGTGACACACAGTACAGAGAGGCAGAAAAAAATGTGGCAGAGGCTTATTTAACTCAAGGCAGCTAGGAAACAGTGCAATGTGGCCAGGAAACCCAATAATTCCCTCAAAGGCATGCCTACCTTCCTTCCACTAGGTTCTTTGTCTTAAAAGGCTTGCCCTTTTCCAGTAGTGTTCAGGCTAGGGACCAAGTCTTTAATTTGTAGGTTTCTGGGGGGAATTTCCAAACCACAGCATTTGAAAGTATCCTAATGCTACAATTTATGCTTCAAAGAAACCTAAGTAAATACATTAAATTTTGTAATAGTCTTCCCATCTGAATGTTGGGTTGTAGCTCAGGTCTGGTATTCACCAAGTGGACCATTTTTCTTGTCCAAGGATTCTAATCAAATATAAGCAAGTAGTACTATGACTGTATAGACAATACTTAGTTATAGAATAACTTAGGGCACAAGTAACTGTGCTTTGTGTATTTTGCCCTCCAGTCTGTGAGGTCCTAGGGGTTAGGAAATATCATGTGTGTATATGTATTTTAGGGTACCTTGAACAGTCAGTGTTGAATTCCGTTTTTTTAATGGACTGGCAAAAACAGGCTATACAGATTTCAAAGACCCACTTTAAGTTTAAGGGACCCCTGTGATGGAAAACCACAGGCTGGGTATGTTTGTTGCCTTAGATTAAAAACAACCCCGAAGTTATTGATTTTTGCATGTAGGACAAACAATAAGCAAGCAAACAGGTGAGATGGGAGTCAGAAGCAGTTTTGTTAACAAGTCAAGATGGGGAAACTGAGCATTGAAACAGCAATCTTATTTCGGGAGTCGGGCTGGTGTGGTGCCCTAACATGCAGTAGGGACTGGAGCCCATGCTAACCAGCTCATCTGTACTGCTGGTTTCCATGCTGTTGGCTCAGACTAGCCAACAGGAATGTCTCATGACTTTTTAAATAATTGAGGTAAAACCTATTTTTATTTACTACTCACATCCCCTGTGTTACACAGAGAGTGGAGCAGGACATTGGGTATCTCGCTCTATAGCTGTCTGCCCCTATTGCCTTGAATCAAGGCCACTCATTGAACCAGAAGACCACCATTTTGGCTAGGTTGGCTGTCCACTGAGCTCTTAGGATTCACCTGTTTCCAACCCTCAGTGTTGGGGCTGCCTGACTTTTAGGTGAGTGCTACAGATTCAAGCTCACCTTATCCTTGTAAGCAAGTGCTTTCTCCTATTGAGCCACGTCCACACTCTTACCATTAACCCCATTTCAATGGCATCAAGTACATTGATATTGAGACTGTCAGCAGTATTCTAGAACTGTATTCATTTTGCAGAATCGAGACTCTGAAGGTATTAAACAATGACCCTCCCTCTGAACCTCCCCCAGCTCTTGGCACCTGCCATTTTTTTAGTTTGTTTGTTTATTTGAGTTGGCAGTGTCAAACCCAGGCTGCTTACAATTTATTTGCATAACTAAAGATGACCTTATTCTTCTGACCCTCCTTCCCCATATTCCAAGCACTAGACCTACAGTATTGTGGCATAACTCTGGTATTCTGTTGCTGGGGACAGATCCCAGGGTCTTCCGCCTGATGGGTAAGCCGTCTTCCAGTGTAGTCACTTTCTTACCCTGAAAATCTCAGCTATAACTCATTTTCTTAGAACACACAGCTATTCAGTCTTTTCTTCTCTGTTTAATGTATGACTTTTGATAACAAAACATTACATTGCAATGGTATAATTATTATTTGCAAGTTACTACAGTTCTGAAATTATTATAAGTCTAAATTCTGGTCCATTGTCACAAAAATTCATTATAAGTAACTTGATTATAATTTAAGCTTAATGCTTATTAAAAAATTTTTATTAGATATATTCTTTATTTACATTTCAAATAATTTCTCCTTTCCTGGTTCTCCCTCCCCGAAAGTCCCATAAGCCCTCTTCCCTCTCCCTGTACCCCAGTCAACCCCCTCCTGCTTCCCTGTCCTGGTATTCCCCTATACTGCTGCATCGAGCCTTTCCAGGACCAGGGACCTCTCCTTCCTTTTTCTAGGACATCATTCCAGACATACTGAAACTAATAGAAAAGAAACTGGGGAAGATCCTTGAGCACATGGGCACAGGGGAAACTTTCCTAAACAGAACACCAATAGCTTATGTGCTAAGATCAAGAATTGACAAATGGGACCTCATAAAATTACAAAGTTTCTATAAGGCAAAGGACACTGTCAATAGGACAAAATGGCAACCAATAAATTGGGAAAAGATCTTTACCAACCCTACATCCAACAGAGGGCTTATATCCAAGATATACAAAGAACTCAAGAAGTTAGACTCCAGAGAGCCAAATAACCCTATTAAAAATGAGGTACAGAGCTAAACAAAGAATTTTCACCTGAGGAATATGGAATGGCTGAGAAGCACCTAAAGAAATGTTCAACATCCTTATTCATCAGGTAAATGTAAATCAAAACTACCCTGAGATTTCACCTCACACCAGTCAGAATGGCTAAGATCAAAACTCAGGAAACAGCAGGTGCTGGCAAGGATGTGGAGAAAGAGGAACACTCCTCTACTCCTGGTGTGATTGCAAGCTGGTACAACGACTCTGGACATCAGTCTGGTGGTTCCTCAGAAAACTAGGCATGATACTACTGGAGGACCCTGTTATACCACTCTTGGTCACAGACTCATAGGATCCCCCAGCATGTAATAAGGACACATGCTCCACCATGTTCATAGCAGCCCTATTTAAAATAGCCAGAAGCTGGGAAGTGTTGCTACTTTGTTTCCAACCTAATTCCCTGGTAAAGGAAAGTTCAACTCAATCAGTTAACAAAACAAGCTACAAGCCTGGATTGGGCAGATCTCCCACTACACTACTCTACGTCCATCTATATTATCCCATATAACTTAAGGTTTGTCCAGGCGGTGAGCTCTCTCTGCTGCCTCTCTGTTGAGCTCTCGTCGCTCCTCCCCTTCTTGTTTATCCCCAGTCGCTCCTCCCCTAGACTCTCAGCTCCTCCCACTTCCTCCTGCCCAATCATTGGCTCAAGCCTTTATTTGAAAAGTTAAGGTGGGGAGAAGGTTCACAAGGCAACTCCTCATCTGCAGCTCCTCTGAGGAGTAGAATTAGCATCAAAATACAAGCCCAGGGCTATTCACAATAGAAAGAACCCAGATGTCCCTCAACTGAGGAATGGATACAGAAAATGTGGCATATCTATGGAATACTACTCAGCTATTAAAAACAATGAATTCATGAAATTCTTATGCAAGTGGGTGGAACTGGAAAATATCATCCTAAGTGAGGTAACCCAATCACAGAAGAACAGACATGGTATGCACTCACTGATAAGTGGATATCAACCCAGAAGCTCAGAATACCCAAGCCATTTTGCTTCTTGTCTTTACAAGTTTGTGACTGTAAGTAGAATCGTGCAGTGTTTGTATTTTCCAGAGTGTCACATTTCAGTTACCATTTATATGTCTAAGGGCCATTCATGTTGTAGATGAATCAGAATGTCGTGTTTAGGTACACAATATCCCGTATGATGCATACAGCTTATTTTATCTACCCATTTGTCTGTCAGTGGTCCTGTGGGCTGTTTCTGTATTTTGGTTAATGTGGATAACACCAATTTGAACAGAGGTATAGTTTTTTTTGACACTTGTTATAATATTCTTGATTTTTTTCATATTGTGTATTTTTTATTACTTCCCTTTCCCTGATTTCTAAATCCTCCCCACCTTGCTGACCATGCAGTTTCATATTCTTTCTCCCCTCCCCCTCTCTCTCCCCATAACATATCAAAAATAAATATTAATACATACTCACAAATCAAAAAGACAAAAAAAAAAAAAAGAAACAAAAAGCACACAAAAAATCATGGGGTCTTTTTGCATTGGTCAACGACTCCTGGGCATGGGAGCTGCCATAGAGTCTGGTTGATATACACAGTGAAACTTCATAAAAGAATACTGATTTCCCTTTGCCAACCTCTGCCAACTGTGACTGTCTTCTTGGTTGTATGTGTGTGTGTGTGAGAGAGAGAGAGGGGGGGGTGCTGTCCTTTTGTCTACTTCTCAGTGGCTTGTCTTGATTACTCTAACAGATTCTGCCTACTCATACTGAGTGCATTTTAATTCTAGCTCCTCTGTCTTGGGAAATAGAGTTAGAGAGAACAGGAAATGGCTCTAGTCTTTAAGCTCTTTAGCTTTAACCTGCCTTCAGTGATGTAGTTCTTCAAGCAAGACCACACTTTTGGAGCCTCTCCAAACTGTACCTGGAATCAAGATGGAGATAGCCAACGTTATAGGGAACGTCACAATCAAACTGCCACACTTAGAATTTTTCATATATTTGTTCGCCATTCTTAAGTATTTTCTTTTGAGAGTCATCTCCTCAGATCACTTATTCATTCAACCAACCAGATTTAGTTTTTTGTGGTTGTCTTTTTTTCTTTTCTAGATACTTACTCCACTGGTGAGTTATTTGCTCTTGTCTTTCTGAATGTTGTCTCTTCATCCCATTGGTTGTCTCCTTTGCTCAAGAAGCTTCAGCTTCTTAGTTTGACACAATCCTGTTTGTGTAGCTTTGCTTTTGTTGCCTAGGCTGTTGATGTTGAAAAATCATTGTTTATATTGGTATCCTGAAAAGGTTCCCTTATATAATCATCATGAAACTGAAAGTCAAAATCATGATGAAATATGACCCTGCCCCAGTCAGAATGGTTACTTGCCTCAAAGTGAAAAGTCAGAGATACTGAAAAGGGTGTAGAGGAAGGGGTCTCTTATAGCTGGTGGAAGCACACCTGCCCATTCTTTCCCTTTATGGTGCTGAGGATTACCAGGGGTCCAGCATGCTACACATGCCCTTTACTACTGTGCTGTCTCCTTAACCCTTAGCAT